>ML793194.1:33563-72286 GCA_009831015.1 Picea engelmannii | reverse complement strand
AAGATTTACTTTGAATTTTCCATGTGTTCTCTATAAGAAATGGCACGAGAGTATGAGTCGTTAGATTTTCCTTTAGAGCAATAGAGATGTTAGATACAGTCGTTGCTTGTTAATAGGGTTCCAGATTTGCTTAAATTTCAGATTTGTCAAACTTTGCGCATCTGGTATTTTGTTTGCATTTATGTGATGCATACTATATATCATATATGGACAGACATATATAATATTGACCATTTATGTTGCTTTAGTTTTGATGTACTGATTCCTAAAAATAGTGTACCTTATATAGATATATAAATATATATAAATATACATGTAGCATATATGGAATATTTTCCTGTATGCATCTTTATGAAGGTCCTATCATACAGTGGTATATATTTTACTTCTAAATTTACTAGTACATTAATTGAGACCCCTAGGTATACTATAACTACCCACAGAAATATAATTGTTCATAGATGATCCCAATCTCACACATTATTAGTTTACTCAACGGAATTAAAAGTGTGATTTAGCCTAGAGGTTATCCTATTACAGAAGTAATGAAATTCTGCAGCAATAGTTCTTCCATTAATACATCCAATTACATTAGTATTTACTCAACATTTTGTTCGAACAGAAATAATCCATTCCTAATTGATGAATAGGAGGTATTTGGTCAATTTCTAATCACAACAACGTTCGACTAGGATTCATTCATAGAAATAAATAAAAATGCAGATCTATCAGTTATCATAATATTTAACCAAATACAGAGTATAATAACTTAACTGAATCAATTCGCACGAAGACAAAGGGAACAACCACGTTCCTCCCAACCATATAATAGGGAAGCCAAATATCTTGTCCTATTCACCCCCTAGTCTGACCATGAATCCATGAGGGAAAACTTGGAATTTCCTCTTCAACAATGTCTTCCTCTATCAGTAACCTCCTCCTTGCCTCACACTTAGCAAGTAGTGTTCATAACAGAAAGTGATAATTCATTTTTCCCCCAGCATACTTAGCAGTGTCCTGCCTCCTCACATATGCTATTTATCTAGACCATTTTCCTAGGTCCTTTTCCCTCTCTTGGGAATTTTCGCAGCTTTCTAAATCCCTAATTTTTAGGGGCTGCCAATGGCCAAATCTCTGATTTTCCACTTGTAAAAATCAGCCCAGAGGTAGTTCCAACATGTTCCCCACTCATGGAGTCATGGTCAGTTGATTTTAACATGGTTTTTCCATTTGTCCTCCTGCAATCAATATAAAATATTTTGTTTTCATACAAGTGTCATAGTAAAAAAAATTAGTTGGGTCAAATCAGATCTCTACCCAACAGTCATAATAATTAATTACAATTATCAAATTTGAAATTTGGAATTGTCATAAATGGAAAAAAAAATCCAATTTCAAATTTACTAAAAACGAAATAATTTTCCACCAAATTTAAATTTCAAAATACTTTATATTTTGGGGATGTTACATTCTTCTTCAATGCCTTCTTGGTTGCAGTCGTTTCCCTTTTTGAACTATCATATCTTGTAACAACTGACAGCAAAATATAATGTCCTTGTGCCTATAAAAATACTTTTGTCCTTCTACTCCACATCTCATACTTAAAACCATTATGACCATTAAACATTGTTACTCCATTCTCATAATAATCAATGATCTCCTTCGAGTGGTTAAACTGTTTCCTAAAGGAACCATCTCTGATACCAATTGTTGGATTATTGAGAGGGGGGGTGAATCTGTAGTAGATTAATTTAATCATTTTTCACCATAAAATGAAAGTGTTATATCAATATAGCATTATCATTCAATAGTTTCAGAGTAAATAAACAATGAACAAATGTGTAATCACATACATACACAATAAACCAATTTTTTACGTGGAAACACAAAGCGGGAGAAAACCACGAAATGATTTTTCTTATATGTCTTTAAGAATTAGATTCATTGGAAGCACCAACTTCCTTTGTTTTCTAGCTGCAACTGGAAGGAGGCTCAAACCCCCTATTTTCTCAAGCTACAACCTGAGGGAATCTCCAATTCCCCAAGTCTCTAGATACAACCAAAATGAGGCTACAACCCCCTAGTTTCTTAAGCTACAACCTAAGGGAAGCTCCAACCTAAAGGAAGCTCCAACTCCCCAATTCTTTGGATACAACCAAAAGGAGGCTACAACCCCCTATGTTCTTCGACTACAACCAGAAGGTGGTTACAACCACATGTCCTTGCCCCATCCAACCGCCCTGAAATATAAATTCCAAATGTAGAAAACCTGTCATTGTCACTAAATCAACCACTGCCACTGTCAACCTTTCACTGTCAACATGTACCAATAACCTGTAACAACCTGTACCAATCAACCTGCACCAAACAACTTGTACCAATAACTTGAACCAACATGTACCATGCATCAACCATGCATCAACTACACATCAACTATGACTCATCAATATGTACCAACATCATCAAGTATACACCTCATATATGTGCCAACTCATCAACTACTTGTCTGAACCATGTACCCAACATGTACCTCAACCATATACCAAACACATACACCAATATAACCATAAAAAATTCATCACTCTATACATAAACCAAATACCATAAACCCTTACATCAAACCATGTGCCACAAACTCAATGTTATGTAGCCTCAAGATAAACCAAAAACTTCAACAACACATCACAACCAAAAGACCAATACCCATATGCCAAATACCAACAACAAAATACCAACTGTATCCCTCAACAAATCTGATATATGTAGCAATATTGAACATCCAATGCAATATCAAGAGCTAAACCGTAGCTCACAAAACATACCTCAAACAAGATGTTCCATATCTCTCATAAATAGACCCCAACCATGTTGTTTCTGTTATTTTTCTTCCACGGTTTTTCTACTGCACTTTTTTTCCCGCGATTTTTCTATCTTGATTTTGCTGCCGCACTGTTTCTATTGTGATTCTTCTACCACACTTTTTTTTTTTTGCCACACTTTTCTTGCCACACTTTTCCTGCTGCACATTTCCTGCTGCAATTTTTCTCTATCAATAACATCTCCCCAAATAACCTTTCACAAAAATAGATATGCAATGATATTCAAGTGTGATTAAAATGATAGAGTCTTGTCTCTTATTTATACTTTCATGTAGCATCCCACTTTCTTTATTTTAGGGATTTCTCCATTAACTTTATTATTTAAACAATTACTTTTGCAAACACTTTGATTTTTTGGGGCTTCTAGATGACTCTTAAGGGTCCTCCAACTTCACATGGCCATAACTCTCTGACCGTGAGGAGTCATGTGACATTCCACATACCACCGAAAATGGAATGACATGTACTATTCATCTATAATAGTATTACTTGCAAATGTTCAAAACTCATACCATTATCCATCAAACAAACTTGGGTCCATTACCCAAACCTTTGTGCTACCATAATTCTCTACCAAACTTTCTTCAAGGGTTGAGATCAATGAAAACCAACCCAATTAATCAAAAAGGGGGTGATCAGGACAAGATATTATGGTTGTTCTGTTATACAGACGCGTGGAATGTGGATGTTCCATTTTCTTCCCAACATCATCTTGTTTAGATATGTATTCTAGCTGTCTATTTAAATTGTTGATGCTATGTTAATGATGTTTTATTATTGATTTTATAGAGTTGATGGCATATCTTATATTATTATACTTAAAAACAAAATCTGCTTGAAAACAAATTTATAGACATATTAGTTGATATGGGATACCAGTGTGTAAAATAGTTGTAGTAGTATGTTATTAAAAATTTAGTTTATATATATGAATATAGATATATATAAGCATAAACAAAACTGCATTATATTCTTGTTGTTATATTGAAAAAAAAAATAACAGTTACAATACATGTTTTGTCAATTATGAAATAAATACACTTGATACAATAGAGTACATCTTGTTTGAAAAAAAATGATATACATCTTTATTACCATGAATCGATCAAATATCAAAATGTTACAGTTTGAGTTCCTTAAATGCAAGAGCTCCCTATCTAGTTGAAACATAAATTTAAAGGACTACATAAAATTGTCTGTGAATACTCGCAAGGACTGGTGGAAGAATATGGAACCTGAATACATTTTTTGGATAGGCCACACACCTCTCCAAGTGCCTTGTCTATTCTCCCAACCTGTAATAAACATACATAAGAATTAGTAACTTACTAATGTGAAAAATTATTATAGATGAAACAAATAAAAGAACCAAGTATACTTGACTTGGATTTCGATGCCATATCAGAACATCTCTTATCGGACTAATCAGTAGATGCGAACACTAATAGATCTCCCTAGATCCACCTAGATCTAGAACAAAACAGGACAGGACATGACTCTTTCCCTAATTTATGACCATTGAATTAGCTAGTAGGGAGGAACAAGTAACATACCTTTGTATCGCTTCCTAGGGTCTCTGTTGCTCCTGCTTCGCTCTGGTGCTCTCGTGAGGTCAATACCAAGACAACACAAACCAACCAAAGTGAAAATAGAAAAATATATTCAATCGTCAACTTATGTATATGATCAAGGATTTACACAATAAAGTAAGAATGACTTTATGGGAAAAGGACATGTCGTTGTATCATATTAATCAAAAGTAGAAGATACAACTTGATCACCTTGATGTTGCAAGATTCCTTTCGGTGGCTCTTGGTTCCAACACACACACACTTGCTTGATCATTGTATGAAGAAGATCCAATTCCTCTTGATAGACTTGCTAGAGTCTCCAAGCTCATGTTTAAGCTAGTTCCTTCACACAATTCTTTCACCAATTCTCCAATGAATCTTGCTTAACCTTTTCCATGAGAATTCCACCAATATATAGGAGAGGATGAGATGGTTACTTGGATAAGAATGATCCCACAATATCAGGGGAACCAGTAAAGAGATAACCATTCGAATTCCAACCCATTCTCTAGAATATTCCCTTCTAGAACCATTGAGACTTCATCTTTTTCCAAGCTTTAGAACAAGTTCGCACCGTAGCTATGTAGCACAGTGTGAGAATTTTTCACCGTAGCTGAAGGCAGCCTGTGAGAATGGGTCAATCTCGCACCCTAGGATATAAGCAACCTGTGAAATATCTTCAAAAATATGTTTTCTAGGAAGAGATGAATGTCACTTTTCTCAGGAGAAAGTTCTTATTAGGAGCCTGAGTACACCATCATCAATACACCATCAAGATGACCACAAGATGACCAAAATCATGGGTAACAACATCCTTGCCACTTTGCAAAGCCATCAATCCAAGACCCAGGAAAGAAGTGGGTGCACTTTTCATCTGATGGGTTGCCTCACAATAAAAAAGGGGACCCATCATCAATTGACATATATGAGAAAATTGTTTATGTGGATGTAAAATGATAAACAAAACTCTAAATTAAATTTATGTATCTTAATTATTTGTAAGCTTATAAAATTTCAGAGAGAAGTTATAATATAGACTCCATACAAGAGAATGGATTAAGATTTTTCACAAGTATTATTTGAAGAAAATATTACAAGAGAAACCACATACGAGGTGCTAAAAAAATTACTATAGCGAAGTTGCTAACTTAAACAGAGATTTACTTGCATAATACATAGTGAGATTTTGACAAAAAATGATGCTTATGGCGTATTTGAATTTAAAAAAAAAAAATAGAGAGAGATACGATTCTCAGGTAATATAGACATAAATTACACAAAGAATATTAAAAATAAATCTGTTGGAGTTCGACCTCGACTTTAACAAGATATAACACTACATGCAAGTATCAGACCTAGCCTATGATGAATTCGGGCAATCCTAAATTTAAACCAACAAGGATATCTAATTTCACTGGATGGACTTGAATAAATAACCAACAACATAGAACACTTTCAAATGGACATAGGGTTCTAGCAGCAACAAAGCATTTTGGTTCTTGATAGAGGTATTTTATAACCAATGCATACAATTATATATGAGGAGTGACACTTTTATTTTCCAACGAACAAGGGTATTTTACTTCATAAAATACATAGTTAATTTTTAATTATTGAATGCAATTTGAGAAAGGAATTCATTCGAACAGAAGGATGGAGGTACGAGACTATTTGGCCAAGTCTTCACCAAAGTCTTCCCATTAATTATCAAACTGACAGTTATATTTTCCTTACACAGTAAGATACCAAGAATGAAATGTGGGGTTACGGCCTTTATTCAGATCTGAAACCAACAAAATGATTACAAAGGGTTTCCGACAATGGGCCAACAAGGGAGGAACCCAAAGGCTTACAATTTTGGAAGACTGGTAGCCATTAAAAATAAAATCATGACAACTTGAACCAGATGATAAACTTACCCCAAAAGAAAGCCTTTAGTGTAGAATGGAACTTAAGTGAAATGCATAAGGTAATTTTACCCTACAACCTCAGGAATGAATTATGCGACAGTAAAAACATCAAGAAATACCCCATGTATAGAGAACCTTCAACATAGATTTCATTATAATGGAAAATGGAAGATAAGGAACACACTATATAGAAAACCCTTCATGATGGATATACTATATAGGAAACATAGCTTAAAGAACCCATTATATAGATCATATGTCAACACAGTAATACATTGAATAACGAAAGTGATAATGTAAAGAAAGGCATGGTACCGAAAGCTTCTAAAATACAAAGAATATGTTATACAACTAACTGTTGGGCTAGTTGTATTATTATAGAGAATGTTTTGCTTCAAACCTAGATAACACCATTGCATTTAGACGACAATTCTATAGAATAGGATACATATAGGAAGTGGAATTACTGTGCACAAGTCGAGATAAAAACTTGAAAATAGTGACCACCACAACTCTGGAGAAACTAGCTAAACAGCCGTCTTCTACCATTCTAGAAAAAAACAAGAGAAAAACTTAAAACATTCGTCACCATGTCGTGAAATGAACTGGCTAAATGACCATTGATACCATTCTACCACAAATCCGAACAAGTTTACCATCACGGGAGAAAAAGAACAGAGTAACAAAATGAAATGGAATAACTATGAGGGGTAATGGAACTTAGTGCCTCTCAATATTGGATAAGGTTGAATCGTATGCCACCCTCACCATGCCATGTGAATCCAGCCTAAGTGGAAAGATCATAGTGGGGTTTTCCTTCAACTTCAAGCCAAGAGGAGTAAACGTCACTTGACACCGTTAATGGCTATGACCCAACTTAATTTCCCTAAGACTCGGTTCAGACCGTCCAAGTAACTACCACCCTTAATGCTTCTCGAATTCCATAAAAGCCACAAATATAACTGTAATGTGAACCAATGGTGTATTAACAGGGTCATGACTATATAGTTGTGCATATCATAATTTTTATATATCATGGTATTTTACTATGGACTTGATAACTCTAGCATGTAGGTTATGTACTTAGTGGGTTAGCACCCTAAGTTCAATCTCTTGTACGCTAGTGCTTACATATTGAGTTTTATAAGGTGTATCTAGTGTTTAGGCCTTAAGTTTTATAAAATGTATCAATACATTTTTTAGAAACATAGTTTATGACTTATATATATGGGTCACACAAATTATGGCTAGGCTATGGACCTTGACATTCCTAGCCAATAGCACATCATTGATACAATTTTAATTCTAATAGCGACACTATGACGAAGCTTAATGAAAAATGATGTGTTGATCTTAAGATCTCTTTCAGCCATTTTAAAATGAGTAATTATAATGATACACTTTCCAAGTATATAACTACTTGATTAAGATATATGTATTCTTGTGTCGCAAATAGTTGTTGTAAATAATAAACTTTAAGTTTCCCCAATATTTTATTTATTTATTTATGAAATTTGGGGTACATTAGAACTGTGAAAGGAGTTCAAAGACCCATCTCTATAAGGGAGATTTCATCCTTACAACTAAAGAGATGTTTTAGAAAAGAATTTCAATTGTATGAAGCCCATGTGGAGGAGCCAAAAAAGACAAAGGGGTCAATCCTTAAAGAATGTTCGATACTAGAAGAATTTGAAGATGTTTTCCAAGAAATGTCAAGGTTTCCAGCAAAGAGGGAGATATATTTCTCTATTGATTTAGTGCCAGGAGTTGCCCTGGTATCAAAAAAACCTTACAGAATTAGTACACCATAATTAAAATGATTACAAATGCAGTTGAAAGAATTGTTGAAGAAAGGGTACATATGTCCAAGTGTTTCACCTTGGGGAGCACCAATACTCTTTGTCAAAAAGAAGGATGGAAATTTGACCCTATGTATTAACTTTCGACAACTACAAAAATCCATTGTAAAGAAAAAGTACCTTCTACCCATAATCGGTGACCTCTTTGATCAGCTCAGAGGAGAAAATATATTTTCAAAGATAGACTTGAGATCAAGGTACCATAAGTTAAGAATCAAGGAAGAATACATAAATAAGAAAACCTTTAAAAGCATGTATGGGAATTATGAATTTGTAGTGGTTCCACTTGGACTATCCAGTGCAACAATTGTCATAAGGTATGGTTATCACCAAGTCAGAATAAAAGATGAAGATATAAATAAAACAACATTTAGAACATGTTATGGACACTATGAGTTTGTCGTAATTCCATTCGGGCTTACTAATGTACCAACAATCTTTATGTGCTTGATGAGATGGCTAGAATTTTTAAGTGAATATGATTTTGAAATCAAAAATATCAAAGGAAATAAAATAAAGTTGTTGATTCACTTAGTAGAAGAGTACATCTCATGTGTTCTACAGTTGTTAGTATGCATCAGTCATATTTAAAAAGCAAAATTTTAGATGTTGTTGTTATGGATCAACATTACCTATAGCTAAAAGAAACACTACAGCAGGAAAATGTACACCATAAAATTAAAGAATATGAGATGAAGGAAGATGGATTACTTATGCATAAAAATAGAATTTATGTTCCTAGTTCCGAAGAAATTATGAATTTGGTATTAAAAGAAATGCACAATGTTCCATATGTCGGACATCTGGGTTACTAGAAAACAATTACAACATTAAAAAGCCCATTCTTTTAGCCAAGAATCAAAATAGATGTTTTTGATTACATTTCCAGATGTATGGAATGTCAGAGAGTGAAGGTTTAACATTGGCACCCAATGGGTTTTCTATATCCATTACCAATTCCAGAGAAAAAATGGGAAGTGGTAACCGTTGATTTTATAACAAAATTTTCTAGGACAACAAGACACCATGATTCAATCTTGGTCATGGTTGATAAATTGACAAAGACTGTTGATTTTGTACCTGTAAAAAAGACTCATACAACAACTAATATTGCATAAATTTGCATGAGGGAGATTGCTAGGTTGCATGGAATACCTAAGGCAATTGTCTGAGACAGAGATACAAAGTTTACTTCAAATTTATGGAGGGGATCATTCAAAGGATTTGGTACAAATATGAACTTTAGCACAACATACCATCCACAGTCAGATGGAAAGACAAAGAGATTCAACCAAGTAATTGAAGACATGTTGGGAATATATGTGATGGATAAGCCATCCAAGTGGGAAGATTACTTGCACTTGGTTGAGCTTTCCTATAATAATGGATATCAAAATTAATTGAAAATGTGCCCATTTGAAGCATTTTAAGGTAGGAAATGCAATAATATAGTGTGTTGGGACAGCCCAAAAGACAGAGTGGTACTTGGGATAGAATTCCTCAAGGATATGGAAGACTAGATGGTTAGAATTAAGAAAAAATTAAAGGAAGCTCAGGATAGAAAGAAAATTTATGCAGATAAGAACATGACCTATAGAGAATTTAAAGTGGGGGAGTATGTTATTTTAAAATTGAATCCCAAGAAGAGTTATTTCAAGTTGAGTATTTTTTCAAAGCTAGCAGCCAGATTCTATGGTTCATTTAAGATATTTGACAAAATAGGGCTAGTTGCATACATGCTTGCATTGTCTCCTTTCATGAATGTGCATAATGTATTTCATGTCTCTTTTCTAAAAACATATTTACATGATCCTAACCATGTTATTTATTGGCATATGATTCTAGTAGAGATAAACAAAGGCTTCTAGGTCCAACCAATGCGAATATTGGATAGAAAAGTCAAAATTCTCTGGAATTGAGTCATAGAGCTAGTAAAAGTCTAGTGGACTTGCTATGGTACTCAGGATGCCACTTGGGAGCATGAAGATGCCATGCGGGTAGAGTACCTGCAAATTTTTGAATAAATTTCAAAATTTTGATTTATGTTTTGTATGTGCAATGAGGACAATGCCAAAATAAGGGAAAGGGAATGTAATACCTTGGTTTTGAGTCCCGTATTAAACAATTTGTTTTGTTAATGAAAGGCCAAAGTGCCCAAAAATTTAAAAGAGGCGAGTGTTCCTAGGAAATGTAATGTTTCGATCATTATTAATAATAAATACATCAATAGATGCTAGACAAACAAGGAAAAGAGTCATAGGGAGCTATGGTTCCAGAAGAGAGGGGGATTGAAGGGCTAAGTATTTATTTTTATATTTTATTTACCCATTTTTGTTTTAATGGAGAATAAAAGTTACATGCGCTTCTTGGGGGGAAGGCCATCTAGTTCCTTAATTCCAAGAAATACATAAACCCATCTTTGGTCTAGGATGGGGGTTCTTATTCACTCACTCACTCATTGTTCATTGTTCACACCTTTCATTATGTTATCTCTCAACTAATTATTTCACCCACTCATATTTCTCCATTATTTTTTTGGATGGGGAAACAAAAATGAATTGTTGGAGAGAATCCATGGTTTTGTTGGCTATAAAGACTACTGGTGTATTCTAAACATGAATCAATGCCTGTATGTATGAGATTCTTTGCCATGTGTTCAATTTTTCTCAAAGATGTGAATCCTGAGAGTCCCAGCATGGAGATTTCTGACTAGATGCACTGGAGCCCTGGAAGGCGATGGATATCTTGAGGGATTGCGTGGAAGAGAAGGGGGTCCATTTTCTTGGGTTGTGCTGGATGGATAGAAGATAACCGGTGTACTTTGGATTGTTGTGGGTGTTGAACATCATGTGAGAGATTGATTGGTTAATGTATTGGGAAGTTGAGTGACACTCTAGAACCTTCCTTGTGGATTCATATCCCTAGCTCGGGGGTGAAATTGTTGTCGATACTTGGAACAATAGTGTCTATGGTTGGGTGGAATTTCGTTGGTCTGCAGCTAATTGGTGATTCGTTTCATGAAAGATAAGTGCTCTCTATCATGTTTTTATTTACTATTATGAGGGAAAAACTCTTTATGGCTAGGGTAAACCACAAGAGATGGATATGACTACAAAAATCAACTCTATCCCAAAAACATGTTATATAAACTAATGTGCAAGTGAGATAAGAAAGGGGCCTACCTCGCCCAGATGTTCGATGATGTCCACCATTGAGAACTTTGACCCAAAGCTTTATACTTGCAACAAGTTCTCAATAAACAAGAAAAACATGCATATGGTGATAATATAAAAGGTTAGCACATTAGATAGCATAATCCACTAATATACATGACAAATACGCCCATGGATACTAACTCATATATTCACAAGATATCAATTGGACTGGAAAGGAGTATTTATATTAATAAATGATCAACAGAAGTGAAAACATTACAAACTTCTTTGTCGACATGGTTCAGAACCAAGAAGCTAAGTTCCTTTCAGCTGGGCCTCCACCACTTCAGTCCTCCACCAAAGGAAATTAGATAGAAGGGAGACAATGGGGTTCTCCATCAATAAGGGAAGATCTTGGGGGATGAACACTGTGTTCAGACTTAAAGTACAAAGGGATGTAGACTCAATATGAAGTAATAATTTCTCCAAAGTAACTTTGCTCTCAAAGTTGAATTCTTTCTCCTTTTTCCATAGCTCGAAATTGGCCCATCTATAGCCCTCGAAATGGAATTGAAGGGTCGATTCTGAAAATTTCTAGTATATGGAAGGCCAAGGATCAAAGATTTCATGTCGTGACATGGAAACCCAACATTTAATTTTCATTTTCTGGCACAAATCCTGATGTACATGAGTTGTAGTGGAGCAACATGTGTATACACATTTTGTATAGTGTGAAAGATGTGTACAAGTCGAAAAATATTAATTTTTGTCTCTAGATTTAATCAACAGGGAAGATAAGTTTTCATAGGGAAATGGAATAATTCCCTATGTGCAAGATTGCATAGGGTGAGGCAAATCTTGTTATAACATTTACCTATGTATTTATTCTGCTATGTATTTATTTATCTATGAAATTTGTATCTATAATATGCATGTTTGTTGGTTGTTGATATGCATGACATATATCTCATGTGTTTATGTTGTAGCATGAATATTTAACTCCACATGTAAATATTTCATGCATCTTTATTTGTTAAAATTTGATCATAATTCAAAATTAGTCCTTAAGCAGTCTTGAAGTAGCATTCACAGCTTGTGTAAGGATAAGCACATTACAAAAAACAATTTAGTAGAAATTATTTCAATTCCACCCATACCCAATGTTATAACTTTGGAAACTTTGAAGCACACGGATCCTTTTATGCATGATGCATACACAAAGTCATACATTGAAGATGATTACTTCAAGGAGGTATTTCAGTAGCTACAAAGTCAAAGTCATATATAATAAGGTGACCAAAAGGATGAATATAATTTCCATAATGTGTTACTCTACAATCCTGATAAGGTATGTGTCCCTAAAGTTGAACAACTACAACTTATTAGAGAGTCTAACACCTCCAATGTTGCAAGACATTTTGGTGTTGGGAAGACAATTTTTGACTTACTGAGGTATGTGTATTAGCCAAGAATGAAAGAATATGTAGTATGATTTATTAGAGTATGTATACTTTGTTGTACCAACAAACCCAGTAACAAGAAGAGATCTGTATACCATCTATTACCTATACCCAATCGACCTTGGGAAAGTATTTCTATGGATTTTTCAAGAAGTTTACCAACAACTAGGAAAAAAAATAACTATCTATTTGTGGTAGTTGAAAGGTTCAACAATATGTGCATTTTCATACCCTATAAGAATACCATCAAAGGAAAAGTAGAAACAAACATGTTCTTTGAACATGTCTTGGTGCACTTTGGGATACCAAGGATAATCGTTTTAGATAGGGATACCATATTTCTCAATGAATTATATACTACACTGTGGGAGAATATGGACACTAAGCTAAAGAGGTCTACAACATTCCATCGAAAAACAAATGGGTAGACAAAAGTAGTCAACATGACTTTGGTGCAACTTTTAAGGGGTTATAATTAGAAGCATCTGAAGACCTAGGATCAAAATCTAATCTATATACAACACTCTTATAATAGATCAAACCACACTTATGCTAGTAAGATACCTTTTGAAACTTGCTTTGGATATTTTCCACCTTCACACTTATATATTGTATATGGAAAAAAAGGAGAAGTGAGAGAAAACCTCATAGGAGATGCAATAAAAGAAGAATTTTTTTTAGAAGATCAGGCAAATCCATTTACAACTACAAGAGACGTTGAAGAAGTCACAATAAAAGTACAACATTATACATTACCAATGCTGAATAGACATAGCATTCATTGTGTGAGACATAGTATGGTTAGAACTAAATAAGAAAATATTACAAGGTCCTTGTAAGAACATCAAGGATCTATGGTATGGTCCTTTTAAGGTATTGGAAAAGGTAGGAGATAACACCTATAGACTCAATCCACCCCCATACATGGTCATTTAATCAGTAGTGAATGTGGAGAATTTGAAACTCAATGAGGTTTCCATGTTGGATTAGGGGGAAGAGCAGGTCCTACCTTCCGTAGAAGACTTAGTAGCAGTTTCCTAGGTAGAGTTGGAAAATGAAACAATATTTCATAAGAGGTTAAAAACTACAAGACAATGGTAGCATGACCTTTGGAATATTGGGATAAAAGGACAACTTCCTTGAGCAATGAAAAGTCGTACTCAAGGTATAAGGTAGAGGAAATTTTCCTCACCTCATTTAGTAAAGATTTTGGGGATAAAAATCCTCCCTAAATGGGGAGGTATGATCTGAATTAAATCATTATATTATTTATCATATATCTCTATTCTTTCAAAGTGGGAAAAAATGGAGGAATGTACTTG
The DNA here is from genome assembly GCA_009831015.1 of Picea engelmannii. Classification (NCBI taxonomy): domain Eukaryota; kingdom Viridiplantae; phylum Streptophyta; class Pinopsida; order Pinales; family Pinaceae; genus Picea; species Picea engelmannii. Next base: position 58,130 of record ML793194.1, on the reverse strand, counting down.
TAATGTACCTCAAAATTTACATGTAAAAAAAAAATTCTCTTTATTTAATTATTCTTCTTCTTGGGTACTTTGAGTTGATACCGTGTCTTTAAAGTTACAGTCATTCATCAACCATGATGTACAACAATCCTTTACCTTTACGAATCTAACTGATTTTATCATATTTTCCCCTCCTATTCTGATGCTGAGTTATATAAGTGATCATAGGTACATAGCTAGGGATACCTTGTTTTTACTTCCAACTTGGTAATACCCACCATTTCGTTTCCCAAAGACCCACTTTATGTTAAGGGATATAACTACTTAGAACCAACTAATCTATAAAGGAAATGGTCATCGATGTGAAGCCTTATGATAAACGACCTTGTATAAATACTAATGCAGGGACTAAGAGGAGAAGTTAACACCATTCGACATACTTTTAAAACAAACCCTTTTGGGGTAAAAGTCGAACACTAAACTATACAAAACATATGCGCGAGTGGCTAAACCTTGGGAAGAACGTGGTTAAAGTACCGATAGCTAGGATTCAACATATAATCAGTGTAACCAGGTGGTAAAAGAATTAACCCTACGTAGGCCATCCGGTTCCTTGCCATAAATTCTTTGAGAAAACACAACCGGTTGGAACCCTCTCATCTTTAAGGCCTGTCTGCAACATTTATGATGCTTTGAGTTAAGTCCAATCATTATAGAGTTCAATCAACATGCCCAATGAAATTTCATCACTTACCATTTGTTCAGATGGCCAGGTATGATTCCCACTCATCCTCCATTACTTTATATGAAGGGTATCCCATAGTTCTCACTTCATTCTGGTCTTGGCTTGGTGGAGGAAAAAGGAACGTTCCCGACCAAACTCTGTTTTAGTTTTTGTCTTAGCAACGTGGTCATGCTTCTATGAAATCGGACCTTAATCCATGTGGGAGAGCTCTTGGTAGCAGACTCCTCGATGGACCACCCTGTATGAGGTAAGTCGACTTGGTTGTCATTTTGCATTCGGCCTTTTCTCTCTCAACGAGTAGTTTTTTGGGTAACTCCAGTTCATAGACAGATCCTTGGTAGCATTCTTGTTTTCTATCAGTGTTAAAAATAGCAAAAGGGAAAATGGGTTTCTCTAGTAGGGTTTATGGTTCTCATAGTTTATCCTCTCTATGTATTGGCTTTCATGTCAAGTCGAGCCTCCTTTCTCTTGTGGAAGGTATTATCCTGATGTCTGTTGATATGTGCATCCGAGATATTCTATTTATTTATTTATTTTCTTAACTGAAACTTTCATATTGGGTGTGGTTTCCTTCATCGGTTAATACCTAGTTGACAGTGTATGTAACCGGCTTTTCCTGTGTGTAATAAACCTCTCGGTACAGTGTGGAACTAAACAAAAGGTCCTATGTTTAAACCTTCAATTGACTAGTATTATTATTATGCTGATTATAGCGGTCGTCCTATAGTCCAGAGGTAGTTTAATCCTTTCTGTTTATAATTAAACTATTACAATGGATTTATGTTTATTATTGCTTTACACTCATTATACACATGTTATCCCTGTTCATGATTTCTTTGGGTTAAAAGCTGGTATTTGTCACTAATGATGGGCCCCTTTGTTGTGCGAGGGTACCCATCAGGGAGGCACAAGATCCTCTTCCCTCCTCAGTCTAGGAGCACACAGTTTGATCACAAATGGCGAAGGGTATAAAATCTGCTATTAAAGTTAAGTTACTTTCTCATTTCGTTATGTTCCTTTTAAATGGTTGTGTTATGGTTTGCCGGATACATTTTCTTAGTGTTTCTCCTTGTTTCGTGCAGAGTGTGTTCACGCCATGGAAGGGGAACACCCTCTTCACTCTTCCAAGAGGTACTTGGGTTCCAACTATGAATAACCCTCTATCTAGGTTATTACTAGCACCGATGATCGAAGCTATGACTCGTTCTTAATATTGTGAAGATCTTTCGTTTTTTAGTTCTGTGTTAGTTGTTTTAAGGGTACACATGAATTTTGTATTAAAGATTGGTACATTGAAAGTGCGCCAAGCTTGTGATTGATTGGATTCGTGATATCCACACAGTCATTTCTTTAAATGAATAAGAACAATGTATTGGGTTTTTATTTGTTGTGGATATTACGGAAGTAACAGCATTCAGAACTGATGTTTATGTGTTTAACATTCTCTTCTAAATTTTTTCGAAGGTTCAGTTTGTCAAACAGAGTTGAATTTCATTTCTTGATTTGTTTTAGTTAGTTTCCCAGAATTAATGTTGAATTTCATTTCGTGATTTGTTCTAGTTAATTTCCCAGAATTTATTACACAGTCGTCTCAAAAATATTTAACCATGTATAGTAATGAACCTACAGCTAGCACAGAAGTACTGTGGTTAAGGGAGGTTCGCTCCCACTGGTACTGTGTGCTTGTATTAAAAAACCTCCAAGTTTTGTTGAATTTTGGGCACTTATTTCTATTTATACAAACAAAATGGCACTGGTAGGATTTTATCCTGAGCCTCACTTTCCCCACTCATGACTATTTTCCCTCATGTATTTTATTTTTCTCTTTCATATCATATACCCTAACTTGTTGTGGATTACACCTTACACCGTACATACGCTATGTAATTTACATTTTGACTTCTGTTCATATTCCAACCATTAATCTAGCATTTGGTCGACCTCATACCATAATTAAGTCGGGTTGTTCCGACACCGATACTACTAAACCATACCATAGTATCTATGCTCCAACGCTTCTGTATTGGGGTCTGTGGGTTTTGCTGGATTATTTTCCTACAAGTATGTTAATACACACACACACACACACACACACACACACACACATATATATTACCTGACTCTATTTATAGTTGATTTTTCTTCAGCATCACTGTATCGTTTATAAGGATTTCCCATTATATAATATGTCTCTGTTGATATTATACCTATACAGATCTACATGTATGTCGAACATAATCTCAGTGTTGCAGAATATATTTGCCTATAGTTTGAACTTGTATACTTATTAGTGAAGGTTCACTGTATACTAGTTATCTACAGAGATATAACTTTTCCATAGGGAATGGTACACTCGGCTACAATTTACACTAAAAACGAAAATCAAATTTCCTTTTGTTCAACAGATTTAAAATTAGGAAGGTAGTTGTAGATTGTAGTCATCGAACAACCTTTGTCTATATTTTTGGATGCATGCTAACTTGAAGGATTTGACTATATCCATAACCAATTCACTCCACAGAGACATAGATATTGAAATTCAGTACAGGAAATAACACGCAACAATTATATGATTATTTAAAACAAACAACTAGGAACTACTTCACTACAGATTTAACATGTTCGGTACCATAGATATAAAAGAAATAGAACAGGTAGGGGTTAGAGTAGCATATCTGAACTAAACTTGCAGAAAAACAAAGGGAACATCTACGTTCCTCCCAACCATAGAACCAAAAAACCAATATCACTTGCACGGTTCACCCCCTAGCCTGACCATGAGTCCATGAGGGAAAACTTGGAAAACACCTATTCCGCAACATCCTTTGAACCAATAGCTCCCCTTGCCTTAAACCCATTCAGTGTTCATAACAACAAGGAAAAATCAATAGTTTTCCTTTTCATCATACTTGGCAACGTCCTGCCTCCTCACATATGCTTATTTATCCATTTGCCTAGGTCATTTCCCTCCTTTGGCAATTTTCGCAGCTTTCTAAATCCCTGATTTTTAGGGGCTGCCAGTGGCCAATTCACTGATTTTCCACTTGTAAAAATCAGCCTAGAGGTAGTTCCAACATGTTCCCCTCTCATGGAGTCACAATCAGCTAAAATTTAACATGGTTGTCCCCTTTGTCTCCTACAATCAATATAAAATATTATGTTTTTCATACAAGTGTCATAGTCCAATATCTAGTTGGGACAAATCAGATCTCTGCCCAACAGTGAAAATCATTTATTACAATTATAAAATTTGAAATTCGGAATAGCCATATGTAACATCCCGCTCTAGCGTAGTTACAAAACTTATCCTTTGAGGACACTCGCTCGCAAGTGATCTGGATTTTTATTATGATAAAACATTTATCCTTCATTATGATGCATTAAGATAGATGACAGGATGTTTTTACTACTTTGATGTAGACAGGTGTTGCTGACTCAGTTCATTGAGTGTGGAGGGTTTCGGACCTTGAGGAGGCAGAGGCATCGGTGGAACCCCCTTGGACTTCGGATTGAGTGAGGGAGTGTGCTATTTGGGTTGATTCATTTACGGTGATATTGCTTTGTTTTGATGATATGATATTGAATTTATGATATGTTGTTGACATGTTCTGACACGATGGTTGATGATGCAGGCTGACGATAGCTTGCCGACCAGACTCACACATGGAGTAAAGGGGCCACACACGATTTCCAGAGAGGTTGAGGGAGAGGTGTGGACAGCAGCCCTGCCATGGCCTACTAGCACTCCCGTCGTGGCTCGAACTGTAGGTTAACGATTACCTAGTTCGAGAGGATCCACGATGTCGTGAGGGAAGACTGCGACAGTCGCTCATGATGATTCTAAGGGGCGGGCAATAAGGCGGGGGCCTTATTCCTTAGAGCCCTTAGTCTCCCACAAGTTCACCTAGTGGAGTGTTGACTCCAGGCATTATAGAGGTCTACCAATCAGTCAAGTCGGCGAGTGGCACCCTTGGAGCATGTGGTGCATCCTGAAGGGCACGTCACGCACAAGGAACACAAGTTGGCAAGTGGCACCCTTGGAGCACGTAGTGCATCCTGAAGGGAACGTCGCACAACAAAAGCAAACGAGGCGAGTGGAACCCTTGGAGCACGAGTGCGTCCTGAAGAGCACGTCACATTGATGATGATGATGAGACAACCTAGATGACCCTAAGACCTTAACGCCTTAAGAAATTCTCAAAACAACTCCCCTAATGAATTGTCGCCCAGTTCAAATCCAACCCTAAATTTAAAACATCTCTAAGATAAAATCGTGTTAAGCCCTAAAAAAAGATCCTACAAAAATAAACATAAGGGCGTAAACTAAAACCCTCCTAAGTGTTTGTTAAAGTCTTCTTAAATAATGGGGGGGGTAAAGTAATGAGGGAGATAAATTAATTGAAACCCGTGGTTTTTAAATGATGAAGAAGAAATAAAACTAATTAAAGTGTGGGAGTATAAAAGTTAGGATTTTAAAAATATAATGAAAAGACTATTAAGCACATTTATATTTTTGGGTTTCAAAGNAAAAAAAAAAGGGAAAGGAATAAATAATAGAAGTAAGGAAACTTGCAATAAAGGAAACTTAATAAAGGAAAGTAAGGGACATAGGGTAAAAGCAAAAAGGAATCAACAATTAATAACTTTCTATAATGAACTGAAATAGCAACTTCTTTAGGGAAAGTTATTAAAAGCATGTGAGGGGATGTAGGAACCCTAGGAGTAATTTTAGGAGCGACTTTAGGGGGGGTGAGGGAAATGAGTCTTTTTATATTTTTAAAGTAAACAATTTAGGAGAAAGGTGGGGAAGGAGTGACACTTGGACGACAGAGAATTTTTAGAGGATTGTCATTAAAAATTAAATTAATAATGATTTAGGGAAAGTAGGTGGGTTTCAAATTTCTATAAAAGAAGGGGAAAAGGAGGAAGAAAGGGGAGGAAAGGGTGAGCATAATGTTACACTGTCGGATTGGACTTGACTGATTTCTTGTGAGGAGTTGGGTTTTTCTCAGCTCGGATTGGAGTGGTAGCTCAGCTTTGCGAGGTGAGATGGGAAGCTAGACTTTGCTTCTGAAACTGTGTGGCCCCTTTGTGGCTTGGGGGGCTAAGGGGGAAGCAGAGTACCCCTAGCAATTGGCTGGGAGGTACCGGTGTAGTCTCTACGGTCGGCGAGCAGGAGCGGCAATGAGCGTGGGACATCGATCGAGGCATGGATGTCATTCGAGGTGACGATACGGTAATGGTATGGTCTTTTACTTGGTAGAGTAGAATGCTTATTTGTTACTTCGCTGATTATAATTATGGTTGTAAAACGTTATCTCGGCTGTTGTAAATTGGTGATGGGTGAACAAGAATTAGTTTATCCTTCATCTAATTGCATATAATTGCATCAGGCTCTTCGTATTATTTATTTATTTTTGCATTGGGTTGCTTCTCTTGTAAGAAGGGATAAATTAACTCTGGAGTGAAGGTTGCTGGCAAAACTTTAAGCTTACATTGATACTTCTTCTAGCAATTAAATTGTGACTATTTTATTTATTGGAAAATGAAATTGTGATGTTTTTCCTCCTCACCAACGATTATCCTTCTTCCAATCTGTATTACATTTTAGGCAAAACCAGGGTGCAATGAAAATGAATGGTGGCAGTCAGGACCTTCCCCGTACCCTGCAACCTTATTGAATTTTTGATGGAATTTTTAACTCGCAGTTTACCTCGAATCCTTCGCCCTCAGACAGAGTTTGGTTTCCTGGACCCTGGCCTTCTCCCCCTTGCTGTTACGAATTCCTGGTAATAACCCAGGGTCTATATTTATTAAATTTCTTCCGATTACTTTAAAATGATAACAATCCTCCTGTCTTTTTTTAAGCCATCACTTATCATCTTGCTTGATGGACAGTGTCCCGGGGACAAACGATTCTTTTGGCCTCCACTTAAATTAATCGATTCATTTATTTGGTTATGGTTATTCTAACAGCGTGCTTCCCACTGAATTCTTTTTCTTCCCATAACCTATAATGCCTTCCCTCCTGTGTGTCTGGCCCTTGGGAAAAATCCATCATACCTGTGCGTACATTGAAGGATTCACATGCTGGGTAAAACACGTATAGAGGGGCGAGTTCTCTGATGCATGTATGCCTCTCCCTTTCGACTGTCGCCTTAATAAATGTGCAGTCCTCGTCCTGCACACATTTTCACTCACGCCCACCTGATTAATGGCTCCCTTATTCCAGGCGTAGACATCCCCTTGATTTATGCTTCCACTCTGACTTAAAAGGGTCATGCACAGTAAAGAAAATAGTTCTTGTTTATTACACAGCATGCTTTACCTATTGCCCTAGATTAGTGTGTCACTGGAGATGGCTCGTACGCAAATTTTGGGTCAGGGTTACAACCTTAAACACCGATTATGTCCACCGTGAGGTTCGTTTTACACTCTGAGCTCATAGGAATAATGGCACATTCTCTGATATCCTTCATTTTTATTTTTATTGTGAATTTCCAGATTAATATACTCGTATCTATTCAAGTTTAATTTATTGAGAAATTCCAACTTTATATTATCTAATATCCTATGCATACTGGTGACCTGGATCTGCCTATCTGGAAACCATGGTATACTTGAATTTCATACAATACAACCAGACCCAAAACTGGAGGGATGCAAATGAAGCGTTTATGTATCTTGTTCTAATTGCACACGGTCTTTACCTTTTGCTAGCTGCGAGTGTACTGTTGAAGTGTTCCATGCTATTTGAAACTCCAGTGAATCTCTACATGGAATTCACATAAAGATTCCTTGAATCAGTCCGGCCTTTGAAATTATAAGTGTGATTTTATGTTTTTGGATTTTGTATTAACTACTTGTATGAAAGTTCTGAGTTCTCTACGGTCGTAATAACTATTAAAGAATTTGGTTAAAAGAGTCGAGCCTTCCAGCTACATTTTTTATAGTTTGATTTTGGCAAATAGTTTGAAAAACCCTACTAAATTCTACAACAAGAATTTGTCTCATAATAAAAATATATTATATATTTATTATATTCCAATAAAAATATATTGAATTTATTATTGAACATAAAATAAATTAATACATAGCTATAGGGAAGCCATTATAATATTTTATTACATTATTTTATTATTTGGTTAGGGGAGCCATGTTAATCCTGATTCTTTATTTACCGAGCATAGCTTCTGATCCCAATATTACATCAATTCAATGCATAGGGGCAAGGGTGGATTCTTTAGTTGTTTATCGCAAGCAGGTACTTCCACTAGTTTACCTTTATTTGAATGTTGTATTCCTCAGTTGTTATTGCAAGCGGGAAATTCCACTAGCATACCTTTATATTGAATGTTGTCACTCGTAAAATTCTACCTACATAAATTAATTGTTAAATTTTGATACATTTAGATGAGGACGTAATTATCCCATTCTTATTTTCCTTTATAATTAGTCCTTATATCTTCTACAATTGTATCTTAATGAAGGCCCAGTTGTAAAGTGTTGATGTTTATATTGCAAGGTTATTTGATTAAAAATATGCATTGGCGTGGTCATTTATGGGAAGGATATTGTAGTTGTGTTTTTATTGGATATCACATATGGAGAAAGGTGATCGTTATTTCTGCAAGGTCGTTGTGATATAACGGTAATGTGTTGAATTAATTCATGGCGGTGTTATTGTGATTATTATTGTTACTAATGAACATAAGGTGTAATATACTGGATTAAGGAACAATGGATTATTCTGAGTTAGAAATTGAGGGTTGTTGTTCATTATTGATAATGTAGTATTTGATTGAGAAACCTTCCATGTGTTGGGTCTGCTTGTGTCGGGCGAGATGTAGACACCTCCATGTTCCTCAGAAAAGTCGCCAGCCCTGAGACCTTAAATGGTTAAAATCGATGGTAACTTGGGCTTGAGTGTTGCTTATGTGTCTTGGAGGTCCTAACCATTGCAGGGTAGGATGGATGGGTAGTCAGTTTTACTTTGTCACTGATCGTCGTAATTCTCCATTTTCCAAGATCTCTATGTGTGTGTTTTTCCTGTGTAAGGAATCCAGTGTCGTATCAAGAGTCTCAGGCCCTTTAAAGGCAGGGTTTCCACTCTTGCGACACACCTGACAGAGATTACTAGTTTCTGCCTGAGCAGTCGGCCAAGAGCCTGTCTAATCTTCTTTCGAGGAGACATAAGACTAAAAGCCCTGCTTTTCTGTGCAGAAATAGTAAACTCTACTGTTGGATTCTTCCATCTGTGACTGTATTATACTTAATACCTGGTGTCTTCTTCTGATTATAGCTGCTAGTTGTACGCCTTATGTATAGGGGCGTTTATTGCTAGTTGTCACTGTGATATGTCGGGGTTGTCTTGTTGTGTTCGTCTTTCTTGCTTCTTGTTCTAGGTCGGGTTACTAGTTTATGCCTGAGCAGTCGGCCAGGAGCCTGTCTAATCTTCTTCGAGAAGACATAAGACTAAACGCCCTGCTTTTCTGTGCAGAAATAGTAACCCTAACACCATGGATTCTTCCCTCTATGTTCCTACGGTGCATCCCCAGTATGTCTTAATGTTTGTGTTGTGCGCCTTATGCCTATGGTCGTTTATTGTTGCAGTTACTCGTTGTGTGCCTTCAGTCTCCTTGTGCTGAACATCGTGGTTGCGTCTTGTTGGTTGTCGAGTGGTGACGTAGAGTCAAGTGCGTTAGTTACTTCTACACGCGCGCACACACCTTAAATTAAAAAGAATTTTGCACCGGTTTTCAGAGTTGTTGTTGTAACAAGGAGGGAACTACACCATAAATGTAAAAAAAATTCCAATTTCGATTTTTCTAAAAACGGAAATAAATTTCTAGCAATTTAAATTCTAAATTTTTTTTTTTTTTTTTTGGGGGGTGGGATGTCACAGTAGTTGCAAGGTTGTTTTAATGGCAGGTCTCAGTTTGGAATATTGGGGTTTGAAACCTTCTGGAGCCATTTTGAGGCATCAAACTAAATTTTTGGGGGTCAAATATTTCTCAGTGATAGGTAGGACCTCGTGAATCTAATCTGTATATCAATACTTTTCCAATGGTGAAAAATGTGTGTCTACCATAGATTGTATGCTAAAGTTATTCATTTTTCAAGTTCACCTACTGTGTTGACTACCATGGTATGTGAGGATGTCATGTCAACCCTTGTTAATCATGCATATGTGGCTATCGATGTGATGAATTTCAAGAATATTCTATAAGTTATAAAATATTATCACAATTAATGGTTAAGGAAGTCAAAACACTAACCCTAGTCCCTGCCGAGTAGATTTGGAAATAGAAATGATGCTGGCACCACAAATTATTGATGATGATGATTATTGACATCTATTGACATCAATTAGTATAGACATGTTAAAAGATGCGGATAGATGAGGATTATTATTTACAAAACTAATATCAACAATATGCTAACTAAATGCTAATTAAAATAGATCTTTAACAATAAGCAAATCAAAGTCTAAATATGTAAAATTAAATGACAAATTAAAATATATATATATATTAAAACTTACATTCAATTGTTTTTTAGAGATCAAATGATAAAAAAAATTAAATAGTAGAACTTATGTTCAAATTTCTTTGAATACATATACACTAAGACATTGAAAATATAACTTATACATTGATTTGCAATTATTGAAAAACAATATACCCACAAATACATGGTAGGAATAAAGTAATTAATATGAACTCCAATCTTCCCATAAAGTAATATGAAATGTAAAATGTAAGGAAGTTATTTTATAATATAATCTTCAGTAAATCTTGGTTTAATGATTTTAATGGGATATGTCCTTGGGATTTTATCTTATTAATGCCACTTTTTTTTAACCTGTGTGGTGAGTTGTCACTACTAAAAGAATAATTAATGTGCATTGGGAAAGGTGTGAAGGTAGCGGGGATGGATGGGAGAGATAAATGCTTTGAAACTTTTGTGAACTTGGGAGTTCGTGAACCCGTGAATATATGACAACACGAGGTGAAGAATTGACTAAGTATGGAAAGGCGGGGCGGTAACATGGACTCAGAAGAAATCATCATAGGTAGAGTGAATCTTGCGAGTTTGAGGAGTCCAGGGTTGAATTGTATATCACAGAAGTTTTGTGTGCAAGATGTATATCACCAAACACGGGGTATGAGAGTTCAATAGCGCCAACTCGGGAACCCATGGTCATAAAATTGACTAAGTATGGAAAGGAATGATGGTCGGTCAAACTCGCGATGTGAAGATATAGATGGAGATAAGGATATGTCATCCTGCCAACCCGGGAACCCATGATCATAGAAATCCGACTAAGTATAGAACTAGAAAGGGATAATAGAGGGGAAGAAAAAGAGGGGAAAAACGGGTAAGTATAGGAGAGGGAAAAGAAAGGGAGAAAATAACTTTATCACTCGCACAAAAACACTTAGTATGATGATTATCAAGCGATAGAAACACATTAAATATGGGAAAAACATACTCAGCTATGGAATGTACTTGGATCTTGACAAACTCAAGTTCAATTTTAAAGAGAATTTGTTTATGTTTATTTCAATATTATTCATATTATTTTATTTTAATAGTATTTTTGTGGCCCAAATGTAAACCATGTTCCAATATGAAGGGTGTTTTTGGCTCACAATATTTTTTCAAACCCATAAGCAATAGACACAAAATATATGACTTAACATTTTTATATGCAAGCATATTCTCAGATATGACAAGATGTAATATATGCACAATATTAAATAGGGACATGACGTCAACACCTAAGTTGCCATGTTGTATATGTCCACTGATTTTTTGTGTTTGTTAGAGGGTTAGTGTCCACAAAACTATGTCATGTTTGAATATGACACTTTATCACAAATTATTCTTGCATGTAAAATGTAAGGAGTGAAAGCTCCATATGTCACAACAAAGTATCTTTTATTTAAATGGATGGACTGGGCAAGGAAAAAAAACCTTATCGTGCATTTTTAATTATGGATAAAAGATCCTCCTAAATTCTTGTAGAAAGAGGTTTAATTCATCTATGCATAGCTATACAAGAAAATGATTTAATTTCTTTTTTAAATTACAAAATTCAATAAAAAAATATTAAACATTGGAAAACACCATAAATTTTCACTCAACATATTAACTAATATGTAGCCACGAAAATGATTTAAACTTTTTTTAAGATTACAAAAATTCAATCAAACAATGTTAAACATTGTAAAACACCACAAATTTGTAAAATGTGGGACCTTCAAATAATTCCCTCAAATGAAAGTAAAATAGATATAACAAAAAATGGAAGATGTTTTTAACTTTTATTGTAAAAAGAGAATTCATGTGAATGGACCAAGACATGTACACGTTTATATATGTAAGTTAAATAAATAGAAGTTTCTCACATCCATCATAGTAGGGCTAATGATATCTGATCACATAAAAAATTAAAAGAAAATGATCGACATGCACAAGAGAACTCTAACACTGTGATACATGGCCAGCTAAAAAATCATAATGATACAACAACCTCAAATATTTTATATTTAGATAAACTGGGTTACAAAATCTAGTTGAGATTATTCCCAAAATAACTCTCATGGAATTTCTAAAAATATATATAGTTTAGTACATATTATCTTTAATATAAATGCATTTGTCATAATGAATGGGATTGGGGATCCTACAGACCATAAAGAAAATATGTATAAGAATGAAGCTTGTAGAAAGAAGAAAAAGGGCGTTGTAAGATAGCAAGACCTGGCAAGAACAAAGAGAAAATTTCCAGTCCTTGATTAAACCTTTCTATTGAAAGAGGTACAGTAACTGAATGAAGATATTGACAAAGACAAAAGATTGTGATCAATATGAACTTACTATAATGATATCTCATGCCTTTTTGTTTTCTCATTGATGTCCTTTTATGGATTTCCTCAACAGTTATGGGAACCGTCTCAACCATCCTTTCCCCTTCATTGGTAAGATTGTCGATAGCCTTTTTGAACCACTCCTTGATGTAGCTCCTCATGAGATCCATGTTGATTTCATGCTAGATATTTATATTGAATAGTTCACTTTCCAAGTCTCTTAGATCAATATAGATGTCACGCAATGATTCTTAAATATCTTGGTTTTTAATCGAATAATCAACTAGCCATTTTTTCATGTCATCTTCACCATATTCAAGAATTCCATAGAAATTTTCAAATGACAGACCTTCAAATATCTCAACTTGTTTATCAAATGCTTTCTTGGTTAAAAATAACAAGTTGAATATCATTTTCGGGTCTTGGATTTCATTGGTGCTACCGCCTAGACCTATCTCAGTTAGCTTGTTGAATAGTTTGTCTCTTCTAGATATGGCCTGGCTACATGCTTGAATGATACCATTCAGGTTTTTTACCTTTGCTTTCCATCATGTGTTTAGTTGGTTTATTCGATTTGGGGAAGGGATATCCTCCTCTCTTCTTCTCAATTTCATTATACTAGTAACTTTAACACCAAATGGTACAGCTGCATCTAGGTAGAAACCTTTCTCCATTTTCAATTTGTCTTGCATATATTCATGAAACGCATGTGCTCTTGTTCCAAAAGAGATCAAACTCTTTGAAATATCTGCTATCGAAAAAATTGTTAAGTGCGGACACAAATCAATACCCCTATATTCACTATGAAAGTAGAACAAAAAAAGACAATACACTACTCTTTCCTTAGATTTCAATTATCAAATGAGAAACGAATCTCGAACATACCTTTTAAATATTGAATATCCGACTTCGCCAATGCAATGCAAGATTTTTCACGAGGTTTATGAGAAATATCTGGAAATAAACACAAGCCAACTAAGACAGGAATAACATAGTCTATTCGATATGAAACTATGTACATGATCAATGAATCATACAATATGGAAAAATAACATTCATATAGGAACGAAAAGTATATATGTATTAAAAAATGTGGAAGAAAGATACAACCAGATGCCTTGATGTTTTCAGGTTCCTTCCAATAGTTCCTTTATTCCAACACACTTCTGATCCACGGATTCTGAGACTGTATATATGATAGCTACTCACAATCTCTCTTGACAAAACAAAGCTCAAATCCAATATACAAGATCCAAAAACTCCAAGATACAAAACTCAATAACAAGCCAATCTTAATCTCAAGCCAAGCTAACTTTCTCCAGGAGAGATCCTCTCCTTTTCTAAGTTGAAGAGGATAAGGTGAGGAGGTTAGGATGATCCCACTAAATCATGAAAGAGAGTAAGATCCAAATCATTCGGAAGCCACCTCACTATAGAAGCTTCTCCTTCTAGAAGCATTGAGAAAATGCTCATTTTTCCCACGTACGAAGGTCACTTCACCCTAGCTATAGAGAAACCTATGGAAACTCTGTAGCCTAGCTATGGTGCAACCTGCGGAAAATCAGTCATTTTCATACCTTGTGTATAGAGAATCCCATGGAACTCCTCTTTAATAGGGTTTTTACGAAGGAAAATACAACTTCTTCTCTTAGTAAAAGTTCTTCTCCCTTCTTTCTTCAGGAGTTCAGGCCACTGATCCCTCTGAAGGAAACATATATGTTTACATCATTAACGGTCATAGGGATGACGAAAATAATGTGTAACAATCTCCCAAGCCTCTATAATTAATTCCATTGTTCTATTTATATTCTTTTCCACATAACCTTGGGCTGATGTGAGAAGGATTTCTTATTATTTTAACTATTTCTCAGGTTTGGTAGGCCTAATCATTACTAAAGGACTAGACAACATTGGAAGGGCCGTTAAAGCTCCCTCCAATAATTTGATTCGCTCCTTTAACATGACATTCTTTTCTTCAAGGCCATCAATAGAGTTGTCTATAGAATATTCAGTTGCTCAATGTATCTGGGAGATATGGGAAGGTCGCGTGTTTTGTAGGTAAATATCTGAATGATATTTCCCCTTCTTATTATTTACATCTCTCTTTTCAATAATCAATTCTTTGGATTCGTTTTAAAAAACAATGCTATGAAATGAAAAAGACTCCTCTTCGTCAAAGGTCTCTTCATTCAGGATAGCGTTCATGAAAGAATTGTTGAAACCGAAAACCAATAGGTGTGATAAAAAAATACCGTTAGGGACGAACCCTTTTAATTTTTCAACATATTTCAAATTGAGGTTGTGTTACACATGAAATTTGCACACCTAGGTACCTCATGCTAAGTGGCGTAAGTGTCATATAAGTGTCTTATACACCTCGACACCATGGAATAATCTATGTCACAATCCCTAGTCAATGTGGAGGAGGGATATATTGCATGAAGGCAAAAATACCAAGTGCACATGAATTATTATTAATATTCATGAAAACAAAATTAATTAAGTGTGACAATCCACCTCATATTTGGTTTCCTATTTTTTAGGAAAGGTGGAGGATCGCATGGATGATTTAAATATTTCCTCCTTAAAATCCTTCAGAGATATTTCCTCCCTAAAATCATTAAGAAATATTTTCTCACTAAATATCTTTCAGATCCCTTTTTAGTGGATTTGATGAGTGATCCTCGCCATGGTGGTAAAGCCTATGATTCCTATATAATGAGGAATTTCCATGGAGAAGGGGGGAATAGAGGAGTTTAGAGATAACAAACTTATGATCTCATGAGTGGATATTTGAGGTATCAAACCTATGGTCTTGGGGGAAAGATTTAGGATATCAAAACTATGATTTTCGGAGCTTTGTGCAAGGGTTGGACGAGGAGGACTTGGGGAAGTTGTTGCATCTGCATCTACAAATTGTAATCATCTTGTTATGTTTTCATTAATATATATTCTTGGTTTGTTTCCTTCAAGTTTGTGTATGTTTTCATGAACTTGTCTTGGTAGAATAGGAAGCATGTATTGTCTTTGTTGTCTATTGAATTGGAGAACTCATTAAAGGGATTGAAGATCAAGTTCAGTCTGGACCGAGCGAAGAAAAACTTCAAAAAAAGGTACATCATGCTTTATTCCTCTTTTAATTTGACTATTTTAGCTACATTTAAAGGAATTTTAGTGTTCAATGTTTGCATTTTTCTGTCTTGGTCATAGGGGTCTAAGATCCAAGAGGACATTCACCTGTCTGTAGATGAATTTTCCTACAACAGAAATTGGAAAGTCCACTGGGGATCGACATTGATTTGTCATTCCTTGGATTGTACCTTCCCATATCCCACATTTTATATCATTTTTACTGTTTGTTCATGATCCATTACCTTTCTCCCATCTTCACTATCAATTTCACCAATTTTTGTATATTCTGGGTGAGTTTTTGTGAATTTTTGGCTCTGTTTTGAATTTTTGGGAAGGATAGTGTTCTCCTGGAGTGAATATCACAGAGCTGATATCTGATAAGCACCCCCATAAAGTTATTTACAGAGCACTATAGTGATATGTTCCCTTGAGCTAGGGAGCGCTAATCTCTTTCTTGGAGGTTTTCTTGCTTCTTCTGCTCATATTTTTTGCAGTCTGTTTTGGAGAAGTCTTTACCCAAAATATTTATGTTGGTTTATGAAGTTGATTAGGTTGATATTTGGTACTTATAAATTCCTAATGTCTTTATTGGAGCTTGAAACTTTTTCAGAATTTTGAAATTTTCCTTTCTTGCTGCTTGTTTTTTCGGGACAATTTGATTGATTTCTCTTTTTCCCTGTTTTTCCTTGGATTCTTCTCTCAACTTTCTTGTGTTCCTTGAATTCTTGTTCACTTTCTAATAATTGATTGATTTCTTGTTAGAACATGTTATATTATAATTTTTTTCTTTCATTTCACATTTCTTTGAGGGCGTTCTTTGTTTGAAACCTTTGTCACTTCGTTTCTTTTGCATCTGCATCTGACTCTTTCTTCTGATTGAAATTTGTGGAGCATTGAAGGATTTGCATTTAATTTATTTATACATTAGAATCAAACAAAGAAGATAGTTTCATTATTTCTTTTGGGTAGTGAAACTATCTTACATTTGAAGTAACAAAATTGCATGGTTTTTGGCATTTTTGGGGGGCGCCAAGAATCGTGTATTGGTGTACAATCTCTTTGGATCATTTCTTGAGGATTTTGATAGTGATGAGTTTAATAAAATTTTGGGACATTATGCATATGGGAATGATAAACGTTTTCTCCTTCTCATAATATAGCTTTCATCAAAGTGAAATATTTCCATTTTCATTTCTTTCCATTGTTTAGAGTCTGTGAAAACACCATTTACTCCACATCATTTTCCTCTTGATTAAACAACAACCTCAAAATAAACCGCTTATAAAAATTGTTTAGACATTTTTATATTTTTTGGTAGTGAACCTACATTAGCTTAGGTTGTAGGGATTTGGAATAGGTTGAAAGGATAAATTTCCAAAGCTTTCAAACAAACATAGTATCTTGTGATAGGAAGAGTTAAATTCACTTGCTACATTTTGTCCTAGGAAACCCTTCCAACATAAGGGTCAATCACGAGGTCGTGTTAGGGCTGACAAAGTTACTCACCTTGCTTTGTTGGTATTATTGTAGAGATTGTGTGTATTATTGGGGTTCGCTTGAGAAAAAAATTATGTGTGAACCTTCTCAAGAAAATTTCGAGCTTGGATACCCTGCCCTTGCGCATGGATCAAACTATCCACTGCTTCCCCAGGAATCCTTGTCGTAATTGGTAACCTTAGTAGCCTATCTCTTTAGGGTCTTTACACGAGGTGACTATGGAGGGACAATTCTTCACAGTACTTAGAATTGACGTTGACCAAACTCACTTGGGCTCCTTGGAGGGTATACCCATGATTATGTGTGGGAGCTTGCACCAAGGTGTAATTCCATTAGTCCATCCGTCAACGTAACGTTTCCACCCAATCTATTCCAACCCCTTCCTATATTGATCTTCCGATGTTGGATTTCATCACCAACTAGTGGTTTCATTGTGGGAAGGTTTATTTGCTTGTTTGCTTCTTAGATTTGTAGCATGTATTGTTTCTTTTCCTTAGTGGACCTTAGGTTGAGTTAGCTTCAATGGAATCAACTACTAGGAGTACCTACGGAGGAACCCATTTTCCCAAGGAACCTTTCGCCTTTACTTTTTTTAGAAACATTGGTCCTTTGTGCATTGCCACACTGAGTCTTTTGGGAATCACAATTAGATTACCAGTTTGGTTGTTCCCCACTCCAGAGATCTTGAATATTCCCATTGCTTCAAATGCACCTGGTGCTTCAAATGTAAGCACACCACCCACACATCAGCCTCATGTGGAACTTTCTCCTTCTTCACTTGTCAAGGATCCTTCCCTTTCTCCTTCTTCACCTAGTGAAAGATCTAAAGTGAGTAGCCAGGTTGATAAAAATAAGAAGAAACAAAAAGAGAAGAAGAAGAAGAAGAAACTAGAAAGGACCAACCCTCCAACCACATTAGATGTTGGATCCAAGAAACCATCTACTTTTAATCATACTAGGAGTTTTGATGAGATTGATAAGACTACAATGAAGAATATGAAACCCAAATTCCCTTGCAATCTTTGTAAGGGTGACCACTTTATGAGGGATTTACCTAGTCTTCCCAAGGTCTTAGAAATGTGGTCTTCCACATCATCTTCCCCTGTTGGACACGCTGGTGACAACCCATCAACTAGTGACGTTAAGGTGGTAAGAAGAAGAGAACTGCCAAATTTTGTTGCATGTTTTGCGAAGGTGATCATTACTCTCACCTTTGTCCTCGTATGGATGAGGCTTATTCTCTTTTGGAAAAGATTTAACTTCCAACTAGTTATTGTAATATTATTTCCAACCCATCGTTGGTTTATGAACAGGTCAATTAGGTTCCATCTCTGATCAGTCTGGTTAATCATGTGGTCAATATGGTTTCATCCTCGGTTGAACCCCTAACCAAAGTAGTTGATCTAGTTTCTTCATCTAGTTTCAAGCACACTCTTCATATAAAAAGTGAAACCCAAGTGGTTGATTTGGTTCTCTCACCAATCGATCCAACTCCTCCCTTGAAGAGTGAAACCCAAGTCATCGATCTAGTTTTATCACCAATAGATCCCACTCCTCCCTTGAAGAGTGAAAAAGTAGTTGATTTGGTTCCATCATCGGTCCATCCCACTCCTCCTTTGAAGAGTGCCAAATAAGTCGATCTGGTTCAACCTTTAGTCGATCCCACTCCTCCTCTAAAGAGTGAAACCAAATTGGTCGACCTGATTCCACCACCCTTCAAACCCACTCCTCATTCAAAGAGTGAGGATGTCGGTGAGGTCTACCTTGTTAATATTGATTCACCTAGACAAGGGGGAATTATGCCCATCCCGATGGCACCCCCTTGAAGCAATCAAATGATTTTTATTGATTGGAATCATTTGATAGAACCCCATATTCCCTCTTGAGTTCCTTTCCAAATCACTCTGCAAGTTTTTGATATAATTATTCCTAACATTGTAGTAGGCGAAGGTGCTCCTGTTAACATCTTATTGGCGAATGCTTGGAAATCTTTTTTTTCCCCACATCTTTCACCCGTGACTCAAAATTTGTTGACCTTTGACAGACGAGTTAGTCAACCTTTAGGGATCCTTCCTCAATTTCCACTTACTTTGGGAGGAAAAATGGTCTACGTCGATGTGATCGTAGTTCATGATGCCTTAGACTTTAACCTAATCCTTGGGCAAGACTATGTTTACATTATGAGAGATTTTGTGTCCACTATGTTTCAAGTGATGTGCTTCCCTCACAATGAAAACATAGCAATGATCGACCATCCTTCATTCATTGACCCTCATCTAATGGTCAACGATCCACCTTCCCTGAAAGGTCTGTACATGCCAGTGATGTCCACCCCACCATGAGTCAATTATGTAATGACCTACCCCATGCGTTCAATCTAGCATGAGAAGGAATCCCTTCCTTATCCTGACTTATATCTGGTAATTGAAATGTTCATATCTTCGATAGGAAATTTGGAGTCAAATATCCCTACTCTAATCGAGGTCATCGACATGTATTCCTTCAAGAGTGTTTTTCTTAATGAGGATCTCCTGGAAGGTATGGATGACATTTGTTCCTTGACATGTATTTCTTCGAGAGAATTGTCCTCTTGGAAGCCATGATCAAGGAGAGCTATCGATCATAGTTTTTATTCTCTATGGAAATCTCATTAAAAAATGAAACAAAGGTCATGAACATAGTTTTTCTTCTCTGTGGAAAGATCGTTAAAAAATGAAACATAAGCTACGAGCATAGTTTTCCTCTCTATATGAAGCTCATTAAAAAATGAAGCAAAGGTCACGAGAATAGTTTTCCTCTTTGTAGCAAGCTCATTAAAGACCTAAAAAAAAAATATGGGGATTGAACCCAAAGTTATGAGCATAGTTTTTCTTCTTTGTGGAAAGCTCGTTAAAAAATGAAACATAGGTCTTGAGAATAATTTTGCTTCTCTTTGGAAAGCTCGTTAAAAAATGAAACATAGGTCAAGAGGACAATTTTTCTCTCTATGGAGAGCTCGTTAAAAAATGAAACAGAAATCCATGGATTCAACCCGGAACCTTGAGCATAGGTTTGCTTCTCTATGGAAAGATCATTAAAAAATTAAACAAAGGTATCGAGCACAGTTTTCCTCTCTGTGGTAAGATCATTAAAAAATGAATCAGAAATATGGGGATTGATCCTAGAACCATGAGCATAGTTATTTTCATATGTCAATCTTGTTAGAAAATGAATAAGTCACCTCTCATACTAATTCGAGCCCTTGGTTAGGTCTTGTATTTGAACCTTCATTTCATCCACTCTATCCTTTTTCTCCATCTAGTACAAAAATTGGTGAAAACCTCAAAGTCGATGAATGAATTGAATCTTGTGTTGGCATGTCTCCAACCTTTGATTATCATTTTGGAGTTATGCTTCTAGATTTTCAATCTATGAGCAAAGTACCAACTATCGAGGGGTATCCCAATCTTTTGAAGTTACGTTGGGAATTTACAAGCATAGTTTAATTTTGTTTCAATCTTCTGTAAAAATGAAACCAATATCGAGCTTAGTCTTTGTTCTTTCTTGTGCTTGCAAATACATGATAATGTAACTGAGTAGACTTTTATCACTTTTTTGGACTCATAAAGTTTATGTGAAAAAGGAACCCCGTGGAGTCTCCTTTAATCTCTTTTCAGACTCTCTAAACATGAAAAGATTCCCGAGTGATCTTGCTTCCTTTCACAATCGTTAAAAGGTTTGAAAGGGCGTCTTTTGAGTGGTATTTTATCTCTTTTTCGGCCTCGTGAGACTAAAATTACGAAAAAGGACAACCCTGGATTTTCCTTTAAGTTCTTTTCATACTCTCTAAACATGAAAAACCATCGATTTTTACTTCTCTGGACTCGTTAAAACTACACATTGAAGGACACATATGGGAACAAAACCTTACTTATTCATGTTCGTTAAACAAAGGAAGATGAAATTACGAAAGGTGAGTTATATCGAGCATGTGTTACCCTCCTCGAGCTTTCTAAATTAAAAAGAGGTACTCGTCTATATAGGTGGGGGGAAAATTGAAGAAAGTGGGTCAAATTTTTTAGAATCTTTTATGGCATCTTTTGTCTCCCTTGAACATGGCACCTGTTTGAGTCTTGTCTTACAATTGGGTAATTCACTTGTCTCTGAGTCCTACCAATTCCCTGTGTCATGATACTTTTTCGTCCAATCAAAGAGTGCTCTTATTGTCGTCACATTACATTTTGGTACTCGTGAGTCAATGCTTCCAAGTTAGTTGTTGTGCATCATCATGTTCAAAGGAAGTTTCATTTCAAAACATTCGTACTCATTCGATTCACCATATTACATCTCTTTCCTGTGTCAGTTTTATGTCAATTATGGGGGATACATCAAGGCCCTCCTTGGACAAGTCTTTTCCTATCGACTTCAACACATCATCTAGGAATTATACTTAGAAACCAGTTAGTACCTTAGAACCTGCATGCCTCAATGGCATGCCTCCTTGCTTCTGACAATGGATTTACATCATTGACCTCTGATCAGATGATTCCATGAATTTTCGACCTCAACTCATTTATTCACATTTGTTGGAATGTACTAGGGTACCTTGGGAGTCATTAACATCATTGGTGATTTCTCTCACACTTGTTAACAGTTTACCTCAATGACTGGTAATCACATGGTTTCTACCATGTTCGACATCAAAACATCTATTCACATGGATAAATTCGTACAACATCGGGATTGGGATGAAGACCCTGGGTTGAGCATTCACTATGTTCAACAGCTTTGCCTAGGCTACAAAGGAGATCATTTGATCATATTCATGTATACACTGTCACATAGATTCACATTGTGTTGGTTCGTTGCCATGTTTTATCATCTCATATCTCCACTGTGTATTTTTTGTGGGTACGATTAGTTCATATCATGGATGTATGGATCGACATTGTATCTTTGGTGGCCATATATTTAGTCAATATTTTTCATGGATCTGTAGTGTATTGGTCGATGACCATGCTTTGAGTCATGTCGTATTTCGAGCATAGGTATGCCTACCTCAGAAATGGAATATTTTTAAATATTGTTTGATGGTTGTTTGCATCTTCTTCCAGGTTCTGCAACTCCACAGTACCATTGCATTAAATATTTGTAAAGTGTTTTAGCCATCATTCTCTATTCTGACCTCACACTTTAGGGGGCATTCTGTTACACATGAAATTTGCACACCTAGGTACCTCTCCCTAAGTGTCGTAAGTGTCATATAAGTGTCTCATACACCTTGACACCATGGATAACCAATGTCACAATTCCTAGTCAATGTGGAGGAGGGATATATTACATGAAGGCCAAATTACCAAGTGCACATGAATTATTATTAATATTCATGAAAAATAAATTAATTAAATTTGAGTATCCAACTCATATTTGGTTTCCTATTTTTTAGGAAAGGTGGAGAATCTCATGGATGGTTGAAATATTTTCTCCTTAAAATCCTTGAGAGATATTTCCTCCTTAAAATCCTTAATAAATATTTTCTCCCTAAATATCTTTTAGATCCCTTTTTAGTGGATCTGATGAGTGATCCTCTCCATTGATCAGAATCTGGACCAGGGATCTAAAAAAATGCTCAATTTTCAAAGTGCTCGGAATGCGACGAAAATGGTGCCATTGCGTCCGTCTCGTTCTCCTGATTTCGGTGGTATATTTACTTTCGAAAACGGAGTCCGTATGGAGAAGTTATCGCCTTTTGTTCGCCGAGCCAAACAGGCAAAATTTTGATGCTGACTGTACCTATCCGTACAGTCCGTACAGGACACGTGGAAGGCCGTACAGCACACGTGGCATGTCCGTACAAGACACGTGGTGACTCCAGGTGCTGACACATGGCATGCATTTATGGGCTTTTCAATTGACGATTTGACCAATCTTGAGGTGACACGTGTCACCACTGGATGGGTGACACGTGGCACCAGGGTGACGTCAGCATCCAGCGTGGCATTGATGACATGGCATTCATACGGTGACTTGGCAGATGACGTGGAATTCGGTGATTGGTTACTTTTGAACGAATCGTATGGTGACACGTGGCAACTTCTTGGGCGAATGAAAGGGTGCCACGTGGCCCACTCAGGGGCTGCCACGTGGCACCCTAGGTTTGACTAAGTTGGTTTGTTTGTTCAAAATTTTTGGAGGCCGCGGGGTTCGACCCCCGGACCTCCCCATTATGCAACGACTTAACATAACTTTGCTAGCCAACTTTCCGTCGTGTGTACTTTGAATGTGAAATGGTTTTAAATACATTTGAAATTGCATGTGTTTTTAATCGGTGGGGGGTGGGGGCCGGGGCTAGCCCCGACCCCCGGTTCTATACACTTTATAATGTGACCACGCCTATTTAAAAATGGGCGCGCGCGGGTGATGTTATATATTGGCACGGTTTTAAATGTTAACATGTGACCGTTGTTTGGTGCATTAGCGCATGGGTAAAATAACCATTACACAAATGTTATCGTGGGTTGTGTATGCCGCGTTTATGACCCAAACTATTGCGCGGTTGTTTTATTATTTATCAATGGCGCGAGAGGTATTAGGTTATAGCCCTCGGTTTTGGCATATAATATATAACACATATAAAATGTGCGCGGGGTTTGAACCCACGACCCGCGTGGTAACTGTGGCGCGTTTTGGAGCGGGAGTCCGCCTTTTTTGGCCTAGTGCTATTTTTAGCTAAACTAACTCCAGCTATGCCAATTTTAGCGGAGTTTTGTTGAGGAAAAGAAGGAGGAGTTTGTTTTTGGCATAACTGGAGCTAGTGAAAACCATTCTTGACGAAATTTTGGTGGATTTTGGGTCTCTTCGACCTTCTGGAGCCATTGGAGCAGGTTTCAGAGCCATTGGAGGTCATTTGCAGGTGATTTTGCTTCAGGGAAGCATTCAGGGCCACCAGGGCCATTTCAGTGCTGGAGCTGTTTGGAGGCTATGTGCATCCATTTTTGGTGATTCAAAAGCCTAGGTCTGATAATTTCGACCTTCTGAATCTGATGGCAGAGGTTTCAGAACCATTTGAGTTCATCTTCACCACGAAATTCTCCATGCAAGATAAAAGGGCCACTAGGGCCATTTGGGGAAAGTACTGTCTAAGGTACATTTTCACTGTTTAGTGATTGGGAAAGAGCATGTTCAGCTAATTCCTATCTTCTGATTATGTATTTATAGTCAGTTCTGTCTTTTGAGACATTTATATTCTTGTATTATCATTTGGAGCATTTTTAATACAAGAGGACAAGCCTATTTTGGGAGGTTTGGTCCAGCAGATGTAGCCTGAAGTGGGTGAACTGCTTTATCATTTTGGTATTG
>ML793194.1:9790-20491 GCA_009831015.1 Picea engelmannii | reverse complement strand
ATAAACATATCAACCCAAAATCACACTCCCTGACTCAGTCCGGAGTCCAAGGGGGTTCTACCGATGCCTCTGCATCCTCAAGGTCAAAACCCTGCACACTCAATCAAACTGAGTCAATAGCACCCGTCTAATCAAATAGTAACGCATCATGTCATCTGTCAATCACATCATAATCAAATATAATAGGTCTAATGTCAAAAAGGGTCCAGATCACTTGCGATAAAGTGTCCTCAAATAATAAGTGGTCTCAGTGCGCCAGAGCGGGATGTTACACAGACCGTGGCCCAAATTGTTTTAATGTTAAACCCTCTACATTTTTTGTTTATTTGTCTTTGTAATACTACTATTGTTACCCTCTCGGACTCTTCCAAAGATCCCAATAATTTCTATGTTGATTTCTATTATTCATCCTTTTTTGTTGTTGACACTCCATAGAAGTTGTCATAATTTACCCTCTGTAAAATATATGGAAATATTAACCTTCTTTGGGAATTCATATTTTACGCTCTGTGTATATAAATAGCAGTATTAAACCTCTCTAGGAATTCTTAAATTTACGCTCTGTGTAAATATATATAGTAGTTTTAGTCCTTTGTAGGAATTCTTAAATTTTCTCTCTCTGTAAATATATATAGCAATATCAATCCTCTGTGGGAATTCATAAATTTACGCTCTTCGTAAATATATATAGAAATATTAACACACCATGGAACATTCCTAGATTAATCTCTGTTTAAATACTAATACTCTGTGGGAAAGTCTCGTATTTACTTTATGTGTATATAACTGGCAGTAATAGATTGATTTTATTCGTTGAAACAACAATTTTTTTGGATCCACAGATTGTCAAAGGATTTCCTTTGTCGAGGAGAATCGTGGATTATCCCGTGGCCACTTGAGCTCTCATCTGATAAAACTAAATCGTTTATGAAAAGGGTTTTCCTATGTCGACCACCCGACACTAAAAAAAAGAGAGAGTATCTTGATATTAGCTGTCATTCCTAAGCATATAACCATTCACCACCTCCTCCGTTGAATGTATGTGGAACGAAATCATAGAGTTTGAGCATGTTTTTTTGCACAGTCAGGCTTTAAACTATGTATTGGATCCTTGTTGTGATATTATTTAATTTTAGTGATTCACTATGAACAATACATAGGTCCCATCTTATGCACCTCTTATGAATTCTTATGGATTTAATACTTCGCTCACTTTGATCGTTACCCAAATCGGAAATTCCATTGTGTGCTTTCGAGAAATTAAAAGGTATTCTCTCTTTAACGGTGACTTTGGCACGATTGAGTCCTTCCGTTTGTTTGGTCCTCTACATAGGGTTTGGAGGATTATTAAAATGTACTTCCTGTTTGATTAATCTATGCACTACATATTTCAATGATAATTGCTTTTTTTTGTTCTCTGTTTTAAGTGAAATTGTTGATTAAGGTTGGTTGTCATTGATGTCACCCCTTGAAGAAAGACCCATAGCACAAAGGTTTGGGTAATGGACTGAATAGTGTTTGATGTAAATATGACTCATTATTGTTTTTTCATGGTTGATAAGAAGTAAATATGGATGAACTCCAAAGTGGTCCCCTTATGGTGAAATCCCTCATGGGAAGACGCTTTGTGGAGTAAGAAAACCCATGCTTAATTGTGGAATAATGAGATGAAGGAAAGTTAATTTGTCAGGAAAAATATCTTAGATGGATAGTTCTTATCATGTCATTTTTTGTTGTATGTGGAACGCCACATAATTCCTCATGGTTAGAGAGTTATGGCCATCAGAAGTTGGAGACCCCAGGTTTGGGTAATGGACCAAAGTTTGTTTGATGGGTAATGGTATGAGTTATGATATATTTTCAGATAATACTATTCTATATGGATAGTACATGTCATTCGATTTCTAGTGGTATGTAGAATGTCACATAACTCCTCACAGTTTGAGATTTATAGCCTTACGAAGTTGGAGGACCCTCATATGTCATCTAGAAGCCCCAAAAGGTCAAAGTAATCAAAGTGGTTTAAGATATTTTAAAAGGTAAATAATAAAGTGAAGTGATGAGTGTATTATAATTCAAAGTGAATACAAAATAAATTATTTCAATAATAATTTTAATGAATAAATTAGAAATGGACCCAACCCTAAAATAAGGAAAGTGGGGCCAAGTGACCTAGAAGATGTTTTTAACGAAGCTACTTGGAGAGTATAAATAAGAGGCAAGGCTCTCTCATTTCAAACACACTTGAGCATACTAAATATCTATAGGTGTCTGAGGTATACAAATGATATCTAAGCCGAAATTCTAAGGAAAGTGAAGAAAAGAAGGCTGAAATGAAAGGAAGGATAAATTCTTTTGATGGTGCTTTCTAAGGTATGTTATTTTCAGGTCCTCTCACCATTTTTACTATAACGTTTTTTCCATAATGCTTCAGATCCTAAAATTTCTATGCAAGTGATAAAACATTTCCAAGTATCTGTGATTGAAAATTCATCTTGTGGGTTGTTGTATTTTGGGAGTTACAGTATGTGGAAAATAGGGTTCGTGGCTAGTCCTGAAACTAGTCAAAATTAGGTGTTTTGGATAAAAACGTCATAACTTCTTCATAATAGATCCAAATTCAGTGATACTAGATGAGTTGGTTAGGGAATAGCGTATAGTATTATTTTTAATAGTTTCAAATTATTTCATCAAGTATTTTGTGCAGGGCATGCTCTACAAGGTTGCTCTCTATAATAAGTCAGAATTCAGCAAGGTATGCCATTTTTGATATAAATCCTTTTATTTGAGGTTCCAAGTAGTGACACTTGGAGGAATTTCATAAAACACAATGAATAACATTTTGTATCAGTTTTAGATCTTTATACATTACAGGTTCAAAGTTATTATTACTTCAACTTAGGGTTGTTGACTAATCCAAAACGAGGCATGTGAGACTAAAGAAAAGTTTGATGAAAATGCTAGTCTCTTGTCTTTAAAGTTAAAGAAGGTTTGTAGGAATTTGATCATATACACCAGGTCTATTATAGAGCTACAAATCAAATTTGGATGATGAAATTGATGAGGGATTTTGGTTGTGGCACATGTTGAGTACATGGTTGAGACAAGTAGTTGATGAGTTGACACATACATGAAGTGTATAGTTGATTATGTTGGTACATATTGATGATTCATAGTTGATGAGTAGTTGACACATGATTGGATGCACTTGTTTATGGTATAGGTTGATTACAGGTCGGTGCATGGTTGATGCACTTGTTTATGGTACAGGTTGATTACAGGTTGATGCATGGTTGATGCATGGTTTAGATTTATTGGTACAGGTTTATAGCGGTATATCTCACAGTGATAGTGTGATAGTGGTTCCATCATTCTACCTCTACTTCAGGGTGGTGGTACAGGGCAAGGATAGGTGGTTGTAGCCACCTTCTGGTTGTAGCCGGAGAACATTGGGGGTTGTAGCCTCCTTCTGGTTGTAGCCAAAGATTTGGGGAGTTGGAGCTTCTCTCAGGTTGTAGCTTGATAAAATAGGGGGTTGGAGCCTCCTTCTAGTTGCAACTGGAAAACAAAGGAAGTTGGTGCTTCCAATGAATGTAATTTATCAAGACATTTAAGAAAAAAAAATTTGTGGTTTTCTCTCGATTTGGGTTTCCATGTAAAACACTAGTCTACTTTGTATGTGTGTGATTGTTTATTTATTACTGCTCATTATTGGACAATAATTCTACATTGATATAACATTTGAAGAAAAGGATTATAATTACGTTATTAATGATTCACCCCCCCTCTCAGTAATCCAACAATTGGTATCAAAGCAGGTTCCTTTAGAAATCAGTTTAACCACTGAAAGGTAGATCATGGAGAGTACCAACTTGTATAAAAATGGAATACCACAGTTTGATGGACAAAAGTATACTTTTTAGAGCATAAGGATGAAGGCATATATACAGGCACAGGGATTTCAAGTTTGGCAATCAATTGTAGATGGATACACATCACCAACAATTCCACGAACAAATGACAAAGCAGTGAAACTCGATGAGAATAATTCCAAAGCCATAAATGCACTTTTGAATGGTCTCAGTGATACAATGTTCACCAAAGTTGCACATTGTAAATCTGCTAAAGAGATTTGGGACAAGCTTTGAAATATTTATGAAGGAGATTCAAAAGTCAAAACAACAAAGATTCAAACTTACAAAGGTCAGTTCGAACAACTAAAAATGAAGGAAGATGAAGATATTGCAGCCTGCTTCTTATAAGTCGATGAAACAGTGAATGCAATCATAGGATTGGGAGAAGAAATCAAAGAATCTGTAATTGTTCAAAAGGTACTAAGATCTCTTCCTATGAGATTCAACCCTAAGATATCAACACTAGAAGAAATATTGGATCTAAACTCAATAAG
This sequence comes from Picea engelmannii, assembly GCA_009831015.1. Lineage (NCBI taxonomy): Eukaryota > Viridiplantae > Streptophyta > Pinopsida > Pinales > Pinaceae > Picea > Picea engelmannii. The sequence continues at coordinate 16,083 of ML793194.1, read as the reverse complement.
CATGGACGAACTGCATGGAATCTTCACAACATATGAGATGAGAACTGAACAGGAAAATCTAGATGTAAAAGAAGCAGCCTTCAAAGCATCCAAAAGATCAAAGAAAAAGAAAAATGAACAAGACGAATATAGCAGTAGCAACAACGACGTCTCGGAATATGATGAACAAGTGGACAACTTCGTCAAAAGATTGAACAAGGGAACAAATGGTAGGTACAGAGGTAAGATTCCTTTAATTTGTTTTAATTTTGATGGTATTGGTCATTTTGCTAACAAATGTCCTCATAAGAAAAAGAGAAACGATGAAGGTTACTCAAAAGGAAGACAAACATATAAAGGTAAAAGAACTACAAAAAAAGTTTTCAAGAAAAACTTTTGCACCAAACAAGACATCTCATCATCAGATGAAGATGAAGTCACTGACAGTGAAACAGGGAAAGTTCTATTCATGGTAGTAGAAGAATTTGATAAAGAAGACTCTGAAGAAAAATATGAAGAAGCATATGAAGAAGAAATTGAAGAGGCGGAATTTGAGTGCCATAGAAGTTATCAAAAGAGAAAAGAAGAAAAAGAAGAAACTACAAGCAGAACTAGATAAGAAAAAAGACACTCAAGAACTAGAACAAATGATTACAAAATTGAAGGTTCAAATAGAACAAGATAAAAGAAATGAAGAAGCACTCAAAGAACAGCTAGAAGGAAAGGACAAGAACATTGGAAACCTGGAAGCAGAGATTGTCACACTAAGAAAGGATATTCAAAAGAAAAATATGCAGAATAGCTCAAAAGTTCTGGATGACATTATTAGCATCCAAAAATCTTATCTTGACAAGTCCGTACTTGGATACAATCAAACAGAAAATGGTTCAATATCCAAAACAACAGAGTAAGAAACAAATCAAAAAATTTATGCAGAAACAATCAAAGGGGATAAAAAGATATACAAGGAAGATTACAGGGACACTCCTCCATCGAGAAGATTTAGCTTTCAGAATCAACAACAGATAGGCAGGCCTCAAGAAGAAGAAGGATTCATAAGAGCACCTCATTTCATAAGATCTTCAACTACCAGGTATCAAACTATATTTTTTGGTTTATATTATGCTTGTAATAATTTTGGACATAAAGCTGTAAATTGCAGAGAAAACAACGGGAACAATGACTACTTTGAGAGCCATACACAAAGGGGTTTTTCAAGAAGACCTAGTGAAACATAGAGAAAAAGTTACAATAGGTTTGAATCCTTGAGCACTGAAGTGGAATGTTACAAATGTAACAATTTTGGACACATGGCCAAAAATTCTAGAATGATGGTCCCTCCTAAAGAACCTCAACAGAGTCACAAACAAGAATCTCAGAAAATGACATGGATAAGAAAGCAAGATCAATATAATAATGAAGAATGCACAATTTCTCTAGAAGCTAAACATAAGAAACGTGGTTGGTATGTTGACAGTGAATGTTCAAAACACATGACAGGTGATAGAGACAACTTTCTTACATTAGAAGAGGAAAGAGATGGATTAGTCTCATTTGGAAATGATGATTCATCCAAAATCATTGGAAAAGGCACAGTCCGAATTGGGAACAAGAATGAAAAGGCAGAAAATGTTCTACTAGTAGAAGATATGAAACATAATCTTTTAAGTGTGAGTCAAATGTGTGACCAAGGTCATAAAGTGACTTTTGATTCACAAAAGTGTGAGATAAGAAAAGAAGGTTCAGGGAAATTGGTTGCTATAGCTGCAAGGACTTCAAGCAACATATATGTGTTAAGTGAAATTGGAAATGAAAAGTGTTGTCTAGGAAAGGAAGATTAAAGTTGGCTATGTAACAAAAGAATGGGTCACATGCATTTTGATAACCTTGTCAAAGTTAGCAAAAGAGAAGCAGTCAGAGAAATGCTCCAGATCACGAAACCAACCAACACTTTATGCAAGCATTGCCAAAAAGGAAAGAAAACAAAGACCAGGTTCAAATCAAAGGAATATTCAACAAAAAAACCACTGGAAATTGTGCATACTGATCTAGTTGGACCAACTACAATAAAAGGCTTAAAAGGTGAGAGATACTTTATGTTATTAGTTGACGATTATACAAGAATGGCTGCAGTTTTCTTTCTCAAGAACAAATCAAAATCTTTTGAAAATTTCAAGATCTATAAAGAAATGGTTGAAAATGATATGGATTCAAGAATCAAATTCTTAAGATTAGATAATGGAGGAGAATTCAACTCAAAGGAATTTATGGACTACTGCAGCAATCATGGAATAAAAAGACAATTCTTTGTCGCTAGGACACCTCAACAGAATGGAGTTGTTGAAAGAAAGAATAGGTCAGTACAAGAAATGGCTTGAACAATGATAATGGATTCAAAGTTGATAGATATTTTTTGGACATAGGCAGTGCATACAACAGTTCAAATTCAAAACAGAGTAACGCTCAGAAACAACACTGATAAAACTCCATACGAGCTATGGAAATGAAGACCAACAAATGTGAAGCACTTCAGAGTTTTTGGAAGCAAATGCTACATCAAAAGAGAAGATGGAAGAATGGGAAAGTTTGACTCTCATGTGGACAAATGAATACTTGTTGGTTACTCAAGTACAAGGAAAGCATACAAGTGTTACAATCTAATATTAAACAAAGTTGTGGAAAGCATCAACGTAACAATTGATGAAACAGACAGACTAGAATCAAAGAAAGAAGAAAACAAATCAGTGGAACACTTCTTGAAGAAGAAGATGAAAAATAAGAAGAAGAGGAAGATGAAGATGAAGATGAAGAGAATATAATAGAAGTAGAAGAACAAGTTCAACAAGTATCTCCAAAGACACCTAGCAAACGAGTATAGAAGAATCATCCTTCAGATCAGATTATTGGAAACAAAGATGTAGGAGTTGAGACTAGAAGAAAAATCCATTCACCAGAACAAACACACCTAGCACTCTTATCTACAATTGAACCAAACTTCTTTGAAGAAGCCAGCAAAAATGAATTTTGGAATAAGGCCATGGATGAAGAATTGGATCAAATAGAGAAAAATGACACTTAGGAATTAGTTCAAAGACCAAAGAATAAGAATGTGATCGGCACAAATGGGTTTTCAGGAATAAATTGAATGAACATGGACAGGTTACAAGGAACAAAACTAGATTGGTATGTAAAGGATATGCACAGATTGAAGGAATCAACTTTGAAGAGACATATGCCCAAGTTGCCAGAATGGAAGCAATCTGTTTTCTTTTAGCTTATGCATGCTCCAAAAATGTTAAAGTATATCAGATGGATGTAAAATCAACCTTTTTGAATGGGGAACTTGAAGAAGAAGTCTACATTGAACAACCAGAAGGATTTTAGTTGTCATAGAACACAGACTAAATGTGTAAATTAAAGAAGGCCTTGTATGGTCTAAAAAAGGCTCCTAGAGCATGGTACTCCAGACTGGATAAGTATCTGTAGGAGGCACAGTTTAGAAAAGGAAGTGCAGACAACAACCTCTACATCAAGGTAAGTCAAGGTAATATTTTATTAATAGAAGTTTATGTTGATGATATTATTTTTGGTAGTGATGATGACAGGTTAAGCCAGAAATTTGTAAAAGACATGCAGAGTGAATTTGAAATGTCATTACTTCGAGAACTATCCTTTTTTCTGGGATTTCAGATACGTCAAAGAAACCAAGGAATTTTTATTTCTCAAACCAAATATATCAGAGAAATGCTAAAGAGGTTCGGAATGGAAGATTGCAAACCAATTATCACTCCCATGCAAACCAGTTGTAAGTTGAGCAAAGATGATGATTCAAACTCTGTAGATCAGAGGTAATATAGGTCAATGATTGGCAGCCTACTATATGTGACAACATCCAGACCAGATGTAATGCAGGTAGTTGGACAGGTGGCACGATTTCAGGCAGCACCAAAGGAATCACATGTATTAGCAGTAAAGAGGATCTTCGGATATCTCAAAGGAACATAAGAGTTTGGATTATGGTATTCAAAAGGAAAAGATATATCACTTATGGCCTACATAGATGTAGATTGGGCAGGTTGTATTGATGACCGACGAAGCACCAGTGGAGAAACGTTCTACTTAGGTGAGTGTTTGGTATCATGGCTAAGCAAGAAACAATCATTGGTATCCCTATCTATAGACGAGACAGAGTATATTGCAACAACAACATGTTGTACATAAGTTCTTTGGATGAAACAAACTTTGATAGATATATAGGTTGAGTATGATGAGGACAGAGGCATGGTTTCAGGGGGAGCATGAGTGATATGATTTCAGTGTTGCATCAGAGTGTTGCCATCAATGCCAAAGGGGGAGATTGTTGATTAAGGTTGGTTGTCATTGATGTCAACCCTTGAAGAAAGACCCATAGCATAAAGATTTGGGTAATGGACCCAATAGTGTTTTATGTAAAGATGACTTATTATTTTTTTTTCATAGTTGATAAGAAGTAAATATAGATGAACTCCAAAGTGGTCCCCTTATGGTGAAAGCCCTCGTGGGAAGATGCTTTGTGGAGTAAGAGAACCCATGATTAATTGTGGAATAATGAGATGAAGGAAAGTGAATTTGTCAGGGAAAATATCCTAAATGGATAGTTCTTTTCATGTCATTTCCGGTGGTATGTGGAACATCACATAATTCCTCACGGTTAGAGAGTTACGGCCATGAGAAGTTGGCGACCCCAGGTTTGGGTAATGGACCCAAGTTTGTTTGATGGGTAACAGTATGAGTTATGATATATTTTCAGATAATACTATTCTATATGGATAGTACATGTCATGCCATTTCTGGTGTTATGTAGAATGTCACATAACTCCTCATGGTTTGAGAGTTATGGCCTTACGAAGTTGGAGGACCCTCATATGTCATCTAGAAGCCCCAAAAGGTCAAAGTAATCAAAGTGGTTTAAGAGATTTTAAAAGGTAAATAATAAAGTGAAGTGATGAGTGTATTATAATTCAAAGTGAATACAAAATAATTTATTTCAATAATAATTTTAATGGAGAAATTAGAAGTGGACCCAACCCTAAAATAAGGAAAGTGGGGCCAAGTGACCTAGAAGATGTTTTTAAGGAAGCTACTTGGAGAGTATAAATACGAGGCAAGGCTCTCTCATTTGAGACACACTTGAGCACATTGAATATCTATAGGTGTCTAAGGTATACAAATGATATCTAATCCAAAATTCAGATGAAAGTGAAGAAAAGAAGGCCGCAATGCAAGGAAGGATAAATTATTTTGATGGTGCTTTCTAAGGTATGTTATTTTCAGGTCATCTCACCATTTTCTCTATAAATTGTTTTATATAATGATTCAAATCTTGAAATTTATATGAACGTGAGAAAACATATCCAAGTATCTATGGTTAAAAATTCATCTTGTGGGTCGTTGTATTTTGGGAGTTACACTCTGTGGAAAATAGGGTTTGTGGCCAGTCATGAAACTAGTCAAAATCATGTGTTTCGAGTAAAAACGTCATAACTTCTTCATAACAGATCCCAATTCAGTGAGAAAAAATGTATTGGTTAGGTTACAGGGTTTAGTATGTTGTGTAATAGTTTCATATCGTTTCATCAAATATTTTATGTGGGGCATGCTCTACAAGGTCGCTCTCTAGAATAAGCTAGAATTCAGAAAGGTATGTCATTTTTGCTATAAGTCCTTTTTGGAGAGGTTCCAAGTAGTGCCACTTGGATGAATTGCATAAACCACACTGAAGAATATTGTGTATTAGTTTCAGATATTTATACATTACGGGTTCAAATTTATGATTACTTCAAGTTATGGTTGTTGACTAATCCAAAATGAGGCATGTGAGACTAAAAAAAAGTTTGATGAAAATGCTAGTCTCTTGTTTTTGAAGTTAAGGAAGGTTTGTAGGAATGTGATCAGATACACCAAGTCTATTACAGAGTTACAAATCATATTTGGATGATGAAATTGATGAGGGCTTTTGGTTGTGGCACATGTTGAGTACATGGTTGAGACAAGTAGTTGATGAGTTGACACATACATGAAGAGTATAGTTTATGATGTTGGTACATATTGATGTTTCATAGTTGATGAGTAGTTGAAACATGATTGGAACATACTTGGTACATGGTTGGATGCACTTATTTATGGTACAGGTTGATTATAGGTTGGTGCATGGTTGATGGACTTGTTTATGGTACAGGTTGATTATAGGTTGGTGCATGGTTGATGCACTTGTTTATGGTACAGGTTGATTACAGGTTGATGCATGGTTGATGCATGGTTCAGATTTATTGGTA
>ML793193.1:224149-240136 GCA_009831015.1 Picea engelmannii | reverse complement strand
TGACCTAAAGATAAACCAAATGGCAGACTTGATCAGCATATTTGACCCAAAGATAAACCAAATTGCAGACTCGATCAGCATTAACTTGCACAATCCTCACAGACGTAATTACAGAAACAGAAGAATACCAAAATCGAGTTATAATATAGAAAACCTGATTTAATTCTAGCAATATCAATATTTTAAACCTAACCAAAGCCAAACAAAACGTGTTCAGAGTAAACAGATAATATTGGAGGGGTTAATAAAGGAAAGTGTCTCATATTCAGCCAGAGCCAAGGAAGAACTCACCAGATTTACAGTGTCGAAAAATGCGTTCACTGCATTCGCCGGAGACCATCCCATGGTGATGACTACGATGCCGTTTCCTGAGCTCTCTATCGATCTCAAAACTAAACGAACTTTTGAAGTCCAGAGGAGATTATAAGAAGATATTGAAATATGAACCCAAATATAGCTTTTAAGAGCTTTTAACAAAATACAGTTTATAACTACCTAATTACATGGATTGCCATTGGCTGCTTTAAAATTCAGATCTTGTGACAGACAGACATAATAAAACATACAGAAATCAAGATGGAAGAGGAGGAGAAATCAGATGGGAGAGGCCATGAATCCCGCTCTTTATCCGGAAAGAAAGGAACCGCCCTCGACCGGTAAATAAACAAAATAAAATATATGTAAGTAGACATGTCACGTTGAAAACACCGGAGCAATTTCTTATTTAACACGTGGCAATTAGCAGGGGTTTACCGTATTAGAACAGAGAACACGTGGCTATTAGGCAGGGGTTTACCGTATTGGGAAGGCAAATACGCGGTAAGGTAGTTCCTTTCTGGTCCGGTTCTGACTTCCACTTGAGTGCGTGAGAGGCAAATTGTTTTGGCTAGTGATCGTCCTATTCTTTTAGGGCTTCCATCCGCGAATCCCGGAAGATAAACATAATAGCTAGTGATGGGCCATGCCAACTCCCACTAAGGCTGGATCATGGATGTGTCTGACGTGGATGCCCACCACTGGTACAGAGTGCGGACCAGGGTTTATCCATATTTTCAAGAGCGTCACTCAGGTGGGTTACATTTATCCTGAGGTAAGTTGGATGGGTTGGGTTTGAAATTTTGATGATTTTTTAAAACCGACACAGCAATTTGATTAAAGTTTAATTATGTTTAAAATTTTAATTATATTTCATATTTAATTAGGGTAAAGTTTAAGAGGTATACATACCTTACTTCTTAATCTTTTATGAGAAAATAGATATTCTTAACCATTAGACCTACTTAGATACACATGTTCTTAACCATTAATTTCATTATTATATTATTTTAGTCATTCTTCAATGTAGCTTCTCATTGGGGCGACGTTGATCTCATTCCGGATTTTTATGTTGAAAAGATTGTTTTCCAATTCCCGAAAGTCGATAGAAAGATTAGAGAGAGCTTGATGAATTTCCTCATTCTGTACTGCATATTTGACAAGCCAGTCATGGACGTGAGCTTGATCAAATTGAAGGATGCTGTAAAAAAATTCCAGAGACAAGGCCTTAAACATAACAACTTATTTATCAAACTCTTGCCTGGTTAAGGGCAAGGAGTTTGCGATTAAGTCGCGGTCTTGGAAGTCGTTGGTTTTCCCGGCTAAGTCTATATTTGATAGCCTTGTGAATAATTTATCTTTCTTCAATATGGCTAGTTCACATGACTGAACAATGAGATGCAGGTTCTTCACTTTTTCTTTCCAACATGCATTCAATTGACCGATCTGGTTTTTGGATGGAAGATCTTCTTCTCTTCTTTCTATTTTTGTTATATTGTTGACAATCTTGCCAAAATGAATGATTGTTTTTAAAAATAAATTTTCTTCATCTTTTAACTCGGCTTGCAAAAGTTCGAGCAAACTATGTCCCCTGGTTTCAAGGGAAGTGATGGTTTGTGATCTGTTCCACGCCTCGGTAACCAGTTCCATTCTTTTTTTGATATTATTCTCCACATATCCTTTACAGGATGCAAGGAGGGTGGAGGATGCTTTTACATTGGGTGCAGGGGTGCTAGGAATGGCTATTGCCAAAGGATTGACAAGCAATGGCATAGGAATGAAAGCGTCTTCCAATTCCTTGACCTGGTTCTTCAGTCTGACATTCTTAGTCTCCATGCTTCCAATGGAATCATTAAGTGCTTCTCTGCTCGCGGTGTGAAGTTAACAGATTTGGGACGGCCGCATGTTGGCAACGTGAACCTCTGAACGAGATTTGCCTTTCTTATTTTTAACATCTTTTTTCTCAATTATCAATTTTTTGGACTGGCTATCAAAAACAGTGCTCTGGAACACAAAGCATTCATATTCGTCAAAAATTTTGGTGACGGATATGTCCATTGGATGGCTATGGTGGATGGCGTTTCCGGGCTGATCAAGGAAGCAGGTCATGCTATCCAGATCAGTGACAAGTTCCATGTTCTCACTCTGAATTTTCGGCTCTTCTGCCTGCCCCAATTTTTTTTTTCTCTTCTTCTCTACTGGAAGCTTGTGAGAACTATCAATTTTTGAATGAGGAGGGTCGTTGTCTTCTCCTCTGTTTGAAGAACTCTGAGTTTCTTTGTTGTTGTGTTGGGCCGTTGGAGCGATGCTTCAGGATGTCATACTTTTTGGAGTGGTATTTGAGGATTGAACACTCTTTTCACTGGGGCCTTTCCCCTGTTGCGTGTACAATTTAGTGCAACTTTGCATTGTGCCCACGTTGCCGGCATCAGAGGCAGGACCGTTGTCGCCACTATCTCTCTTTTTGGGCAGGTGTTTATTTAAAAAACAATCGTCAAGGCCAAGTGTTTGTAAATGTTGTCGAAAAATATTATAGGGGTCGAACCCTCTTATGATTTCAGTATATCTCATGTTGGAGATGCTAGAATGTGCTGCAAAATCGTCAATTTTGTTGACGTTTTTCAACACGAACTCCCCTACTTTCCAAGGCAGAGGAATACAATGTTTTTTTTCTTCTTTTGCAACACATGGAACCAATAGTTGTATTAACGTGCTACTTCTGCAACAAACATTATGTCCGTAATGTGACATGGAAGGAGAGCAGGTTGTTTCGTGGAGCCAAAAATTCTTATCACAGTGTAATTATCCAAAAGTTCGAGTGTCTCCTTCTTGTCCAAAAAACTAGTTGCCTGTTCAGATATGCGGGGAGTATCTTCTCCTAACAAAAAAACTTTGAAAACAGAGGAAGCCATTAAAAACCTCATAAAAACAGTGGGAAGCCTTGTGCTTCCACAAGGCCTGGTACCAGAACATTACTGGGTGCAATTCACAGTTCACATTTTTGGACAGGGACAGTTGCAGAAACCGACAGGAATGTGCTATTGCAAAAACTAAATAGGATGACATATAAAATTTCTTTTCCCTTTTGTAGATTGACAATTGGGAACATATTTCATGGGAAATTAACCTGCCCCAATAAAAAATGGCTTGTTCGTTGACTGTGAAATACAAAATATAAAGAGCCATGCAGGAAACAGTTGCTATGGACTCGTGTACGACTATTCTTGTAAACAACCAGGCAATTTCGCGAAATGGATTTCTAAATGAACTAACCTGCATGCTTGTAATATCTTCAGGAACTCGAAGTGGGTTTTCCAAAAAATGGGGCAAGAGGTCTAATCTGTTATTATTCTTTGCTAGGAATTATTTGCAATCTTCTCCTCTAAACGTCAATGTTGGCTCCGACAATTTTAGCATCTGGCAGAAGACCTGAGGTGACAAAGAAACAGAAGAGCGGTCCCGCAGTGGAATAATTATTTTCTCTGAAATAAATTTATCGGTGCACCAAGAGACGAGGTCCTTACAGTCAAAAACCTTAGGGGCATAGCTTGCATGAGAAATCTCTGAGGTCCAAATTACTTGGTTCTCTACAGCAGAGGTTGAGTAATAAGAATATGCCCTGGACCACTAGAAGTTCTGGTTCTTGCACCCAAAGATGTTGAGCGTATCTCCACAGAACTGTTGTCGAGCTGATGCCATAGGTTTATGAGAACATTGGTTTGTTGCAGATGATGGTTTAAATGAACAATTAGAGCCGATAATGTAACTCTTTGCTAAATCCTGGTTAAATGATTATGAATGGGAAATCACCTCGAGCCTTTTGCTTAGTAATGACAATCTGTGTGGGTGGTGCATGATGAATTGTTAGCAGTAAAGCTTATTTAATGCATATTTAGAAATGCGAAGGTGACGGGTACAATGAAGAGCAATTAAGGATTGGAGGTTTCGTGAATGTGCGAAAGCCACAATGTGCAAATAGGATTTCATGATTTTGAAATCAACACTCGGAAGGGATAGTATAATCCCCCCACAAATTTTGGTTTAATGCGCATCAATTCGAGATCTCCTCTAGCCTTTCGCCCATCAATAACAATTTATACGGTTTATGCATGATGACCTGTTAGAATTAAATGCCAGTACTTCCATATTTAGAAACAAGATATGTGTATATATATATATATATATATATATATATATATATATATATATATATATATATATTATAGACAAGTGTGAAGGTGACGGAGATGGCAGAGAGCAAGGAAAGAATGGCAAGCTCTGAAAAGTAGTCGAACAGGATTCAAAAAAGGATTACGGGGATACTGAGGACAACCGAGTGTTGCACGGTCAAATTCCATGTATCGGAATTTTTTAATGAAAAATGTGTAAAACGAAAGAGATCATGATGGGGCAGTTCAGCAGCCGGTTTGTATATTTTCGGAATTCCGAGAAAGTGGCCAAGTATGGAATAGGGAAATTGCTAATTGCATGTGTAGCAATAATATCTTATATATAATTGGCAACTGCTAATTGAAAAGGGGCGCGAGCACATGAAACAACGACTACGAACTGAGTATTTCTTCAACCTGCCAAACTGACGATCCGCCAAAGAAATTTGAAGAAATGGTGAAGTATAGAAAGCGGACAGACGGGTTTCAAGATGGGGTGACAATAGTTCCACAAAATATGCGAGGACCTGATGGTTAAATTGTATTTCTCGGAAGTTTTCAGTGCAAAATGTATACCACAGAAGAGGGCAAGTTCGACTGTCAATTTGTATAGTGCGGAATTGTGAGTGTTGTTTGCAGGACATGGAACTATACAGGAAATAATTTTCCCTTTAATATAGCTTATGTGCCACAAATGTGGTATGGCTTGTTTTAGCACTTTTCCATCCATAAAGAAAGGCAATCTTGAGCCCGTCGGCCCTGGAGACCGTATGTCAATTTGTATATTGCGGAGCTAATAATGTTGTTTGGAAGTCACAGAAAAGTAGAAGTGAAATGTCGACAAATTTGTAACAGGTGGAAGATAGTTTTCGTAAGCACGAATTGGTTTCAAAGAAGCCCCATTGTTGAAAAACCATCATTTTGTACTAATTGCCAGCAAATGCATTGTTCAAGATTAGATTTTATTGCAACGTGTGCATGTAAATATGTTCTTGATACATTATTCCATGACTGTAACATATTAACTTAACTACTAAACTTCATTTTCTACTAATTACCAGCAAATGTTTTGTTGAAAATTAGATTTTATTGGAAGGTGTGGGTGTAACTGTGTTCTTGATACATTCTTCCATGACTGCAACATATTAACTCAAGTATTAAACTTCTTGCATTATGGGTTGTTAGCATTAAAATTGAATAATTGCATGTCTAGAAACAAGAATAATGATTTCATTGCAACATTGTGCATTGGTATTGATATGTTCTATCTGCATTACGAATAGAATTGAACGTTGGTTTGAAACTGTGCAATCCATTTTTTGTTTGCATAAAAGGTTGGTGGATTGACACAGTACATTGTCATATAATTGTTAGATGTTCCATTTTAGAAAAAAATAACCCAAGCAAACACAATATCGAAGAAGTATGAGAGCACCGAACCAGGCCAATGAGAACGTATGTTAAATCTAAAAAAGAAGCAGCAACGAAGAGTGGAAGGCAAATACTTTTTAACAACAAATCCATTTAATAAAATAAGAAAAACACTGAGTATTGTACATCTATCCTTACAAATAGGACCCAGTTCTTCGGGCCAAAACATTGAACGTATCTTCGACAAACACACGGACGAGATCCGCAGTATGCAAGATCCTTGCAGTTTTCTCCTCGATGATTCATCTTGTGCTGAAATTGATAGTTTTCAGAAGATTCTCATGAGGAAGAAGACGAAAATGTTGCAAAGAAAATGGAATAGCCCTTAGTTGAAACCACATCTGCATAGTCCAAAAAAATGCAAGAGCACAGGTTTCACGTGCAATTCCAGAGGGCCAAATTAGTCCATTCTAGGCGAAAGGAGATGACTAGTAGAAAAATGCCTTGCAACAATGAGAGTTTTGGACCTGATTCCCAAAAAATTCAATCAATAATTTTTTGGCTTGAAATATATATCTGGGAGCATCAACATATCATTTCTTTACAGTGAAACTCTTTTGCCCAGAACAAACTAATTTGGAACTCTAGAATTCCTACTTTCGCACTGCAAAGTGGCTATTGCGTTTACCATCGGTTTCTTTTCTAAAACTCATTTTGGTGTTGTCAGGACCACCATCACCGAGCTGGGAAGTTCCGTCCGTTATGGTTGATTTCAATTTGGGCACAGGAGTGGGAAGATTATTTGCATTGCCATCATCCATTGTCGTATCATCACCCATCAGATCATCTTCTTCCAGCTCGGAATTCATGACATAAACTTCTGTGACAGCCATGAATGCAACTGGGCAGGTTATGTGAGCAGCCAAGGTTGCCTTGGAATTCTTTGGCTTGAAATATATCTCTCTGTGTACCAAGGGACGATCTCCTTTTTTGCTCTTGGGTGAAGGGAGATATATAGTAAGAATATGCCCTAGAATAGTGGAACCTCTGATCATTATGCCCCAATGTGTTTACTGTGTCTGGATAGAAATGTTGCCACAAGTTATTAAGAATTTTCGTTTGCTGGAGACAATGTTTGAAATGAAAATCGAGGAGGGATAATATAACCCTCCACAAATTATGGTTTAATGTGTATCAATGGAATATCTCCTCGAGCCTTTCGTTGATTAATGACAAGCTCCAGGGTTCGTGCGGAATGAGTTGTCACCATCACAGCTCACTAATTGCACAATTAGGAAAAAGCGAGAAGGTGGTGGTGACGACAAAGAGAGATTAAGAATTAGAAATTTCTTAAAAGCGCCAACCCGTCAGCGCACAAAAAACAATATTGCATCGTCTTTGAAATGAATACTTGGAAATCATAACATACTTGTGTGCAAATATTAGTTTAATTCATAGTAATGGCAAATCTTCTCCGGATTATCGGACATTAATGACAATGTCAATGGTTCCTGCAGGATGACTACTACCATTAAAGCTTAATTATTGCACATCTGGAAACAAGTACGAAGGCAATGACGATGGCGAAACCGATTCCAACAAATACCTAAGTATGGAAAGTGGTCAGGCGGGTTACAAAAGAAAAACGACAGAAGATATACCCAGGAGATGTGAAGGGTTGATGGTCATATTGCATCTCAGTGACAAATATCGACCGTCAATTTGTATGTTGTGGAATTTCTAAAAGGACCAACCAAACAGAAAGTGAAAGTATATGAGTCTATATTGATAATGTTCTTAGACAACATATTTAAAAATAAATAAAAATAAAAACATCATATTTAAAAATTATATATATATATATATATATATATATATATATATATAATTACTCCCTGGAAACTCTTTCTTTTTTTTAAACATTAAAATATTGCAGAGTGTTAATGAAAACTGTACATTTGTAAATCGTGGAAGTTCGGGTGGTAGTCGCAGGTCGTGGAACAACAAAAACGCAATGTTAAAGCCGCCTATGCAGGAACTCGCGTTTCAAAGAAGAAAAGTAGAGAGAAAAGGCAAACTAGAAATTTTCGGAAAAATGAGTAATACACACTAAATATCTACATAGCCACTTTTTGGATCGCGGGTTCTCGGACTGGAGGGCTCTAAATTGGGTATCCATTGTTCCCTGGGCTACAAATAGCATTCAGAATTCCGCGATATACAAATTGGCCATCGGACCTACGGGGTGGCTCGCTCAAAATTGCACTCCTTTTGTTTCTTTTCTTAGAAACAATACTCACAGTTCTGCGATATACAAATTGGAAGATAGACTCCACGGCTGGCGGCCATGAACGTTTCATACAAAATTGTAATTCTATTGTTCTGTGTCGTTCAAACAGCATTCGGAGTTTCGCCATATACAAATTCACAGATGGACTGCAGGGCTAGCGGGCCCAACCTTGTGAGTGTTTACGGGTGGCGATCCCTATGAACTATGTAACACTACCAATGGACTCACGGGTTGGCCGGCTCAAAAGTGGGGCTTTATTGTTGCCTGCACTACAAATAACACTCAGAGTTCCGCGATATACAAATTGACAAGCCCCATTTGCGGACTATTTCAATTTTGAGGGCCTCCTGTTGATGTGATAGCACAATTGGAATTCAACTCGTGAAACCCTAAGTATGAACTCTTACAAGGTATGGATACGAGGTTCTTATAGAGTTTATACATATCCCGCATCTCATACTTGGATACTTTTTCGATTGTGGGTTGTCGGTCTGGCGGGCTCAATGTTGGGCCTCTATTGATACGTATCCTACAAATAACACCCAGAGTCCCGCAATATACAAATTGACTGCCGAAGCTGCGGACTGGGTCGCTCAACATTGCAGTTCTATTATTCCCTGTCTTCTAAACAGGATTCCAAGGAAACGAGTAGTACATACTAAAGATGTACTTATCAAAACTATGGACATGAGATTTTATAGAGCATGTATAGATCCCTCATTCCATACGTAGCCATTATTTGGATGGCAGGTTCTCGGGCTGGCGGGTTCAAAATTGGCCCTATGTTGTTCCCTGCCCTACAAATAGCACCCACATTTCCGCGATATACAAATTGACAAGAAGACTTGATAGCTATTTGAATTTTAAGGGACTCATATTCATGTCATAGCACAATTGGACTTGGGCCAGTTTATATTCGTTTATTACAATATCAAATGGGGAAGTGGTTAGTCGGGCTGCTGATATAAAATTAAGTGAAATCTGAAGTTGTGAGTCTGCCAGCTTCTACACCTACAAGTTTTCCGGAAAAAAAGTAATACATACTAAGTATGTACTCTTATAAACTATGGACATGAAATTTGTATAGACCATGTACGGATCCACCATTCCATATTTAGCCATTTTTTTGGATTAGAGGCTCTCGGGTTGGCAGGCTGAAAATTGGGCCTCTATTGTTCCGCGCTCTACAAATAGCACCCACAATTACACGATATACAAATTGACAAGCGGACCTGCGGGCTGCCTGGATGAACATTGCAATTTCATTGTTCCGTGTCCTCAAAATACCACTCAGAGTTTCGCAATATACATATTTAAAGATGGAGTCGAGGGCTGGCGGGTTCAAGTTTGTCATTGTTTACAGATGGCAATCCCTATCAACTATCTAACATATCTAAAAACATTATTTTGAACACTAAATTATTAATATTACATATTCATATTGCAGAATTTAATTAGACGACAAAGTTTGTACAAGCTGGTCGGGCAGGTGATATAAAAGTTTTCCGACAAAGGAGCAATACAAAGTAAACATGTACTTTTATAAAGTATGGACATGAGATTTTATAGAGCATATGCAGATCCCTCATTCCATACTTAGGCACTTTTTTAGATCGCGGGTTCTCGGTCTGGGGGGTTGAAAATTGAACCTCTATTGTTCTGAGTGCTACAAATAGCACCCAGACTTCCGTGATACACAAATTGGCAGGCGGACTTGCGGGCTGGTTGGATCAACATTGCACATTTATTGTCCTGTACCGATTCCATATTAATTCCATATTTAGTCACTTTTTTGGATTGGGGCCTCTCGAGCTAGCGGGTTGAAAATTGGGCCTCTATTGTTCCGCACTCTACAAATAGCACCCAAAATTCCGCGAAATACAAATTCACAACCGGACCTGCGGGCTGCCTGGTCAACATTGCACTTTCATTGTTCTGTGTGCTCCAAATAGCACTCGGAGTTCCGCGATATACAGATTGACAAATGGACTCCAGGTAAATTATTAATATTAAATATTGATATTGCAAAATTTAATTAGACGAGAAAGTTTGTACAATTTGGTCAGGTGAGTGATATAAAATTATTTCGACAAACGAGCAATACATAGTAAACATGTACTTTTATAAAGTATGGACATGAGATTTTATAGAGCATATGCAGATCCCTCATTCCAGACTTAGGCACTTTTTGGATCATCGGTTCTTGGCCTGGCTGGCTAAAAATTGAGCCTTTTTTGTTCTGTGTCCTACAAATAGCACCCAAACTTCCGTGATATACAAATTGACAGACGAATTTGCGGGCTGCTTGACTCAACATGAGATTTTATAGAGCATATGCGGATCCCTCATTCCATACTTAGGCACTTTTTGGATCGCGAGTTCTCGGCCTGGTGGGCTTAAAATTGAGCCTCTATTGTTCTGTGTCCTACAAATACCACTCAAACTTCTGCGATATACAAATTGACAGGAGGACTTGTGGGCTGGTTGGCTCAGCATTACACTTTTATTGTCTCGTAGGGATTCCGTATTAATTCCATATTTAGCCACCTTTTTGGATCGGGGGCTCTCAGGCTGGCGGGCTGAAAATTGGGCCTCTATTGTTCCATGCTCTACGAATAGCACCTACAATTATGCGATATACAAATTGACAACCAGACCTGCGGGATGGTTGCTCAACATTGCACTTTCATTGTTCTGTGTCCTCCAAATAGCACTCGGAGTTCCGCGATATACAGATTGGCAGATGGACTGGAGGCAAATTATTAATATTAAATATTGATATTGCATAATATAATTAGACAAGAAAGTTTGTACAATCTGGTCAAGCGAGTGATATAAAAGTATTCCGACAAACGAGCAATACATAGTAAACATGTACTTTTATAAAGTATGGACATGAGATTTTATAGAGCATATGCGGATCCCTTATTCCATACTTAGGCACTTTTTGGATCGCGGCTTCTCAGCCTGGCCGGCTAAAAATTGAGCGTTTTTTGTTTTGTGTCCTACAAATAGGACCCAGACTTCCGCGATATACAAATTGAGAGGTGGACTTGCGGGCTACTTGACTCAACATTGCACTTTTATTGGTATGGTAATTTAAGGGTAATGGGGGTTATCTTTTTATAATGGCTCAAGGTTGATGGTCATGGGTTAGGGTCTTAGGGTAATGGAGGTTAAAGGTTATAGGTGTTTAAGTGCTTATAAGTTTGGAGTAAATGATTATGTGTTAGGGGTATGGACTGAGATGTTAAGGTGATAGGGGTTAGGTATTTATACAAGTTAATTGTTAGGAAATATAATGGTTACTAGAGTTAGTTATCATAAGGGTTATTGTTAATGTCCTCAATAGTTAGGAAGATGGAATTATGGGTTGTATGGATTAGGGTTTACATTGGCTATAGATTATAAATGATAAGGTTATATTCATACAACCCATAATTATAGATATAGGGATATAGTTAGAAATTACAAGGTTATCATTTATAGATATAGGGATATAGTTAGAAATGAAAATAGATTATTATAAATGATAAGGTTGTGTTCAAAGATGAAAATACTTAAAGAAAATGTGTCTATATTGAAATATATGCTCAGGTGGTGCAATAATTGTTTACAAGTGTGTTTTAATAAGCCATGGTTTAAATATTTGATGTAAAGTTTTTTCATTATTTTTTTGCAAAGTAAAATCAAGTTTCTATTACTCTAGTGATCCTCTACTCAAATTGTAACAGGGCCTTCCAATTGTCGTCAATGGATGGTGATTAAATTCACTAAGGATAGAAAGTGAAGGAATGATAGAGAAAATTGTAGTGAATCATTCTTAGGGTAACTCCAAGAAGACTACAACTATATATCTCAAGTGGTTTTGCAATGTCATGAAAGCCACCTAGTGATAAACCTAAGTTTGGAAACTAAGATACATCTTCACAAATTGTGGACAAGGGATTACTAGATTTCAATGGTATAGTATCGACAATAAAACTTGAAGGAGCTGGTTGGCTCCATCAAAATCTCATCCTCGATGTAAGCATTGATGCTTAAATGAGAGTATGTCCCTTGCACTAGAAAAAACATATGTTGGAAAGGATCTTAAGTTCTCTAGGAAAAAACTATGTTTCAATGAGAAACTATCATGGGAATGTATTTAGATGCCTATCCACATAATCCCAACGTACATTATAATTTTTTTTTTATCTCAATGAAGAAATTGAGTGAATTAAATGATTAAGTTGATTTATTTTTAGAGATCTAGGATTGGCATCATGAACCAAGCTATTTTGATTTAAGGTGGGATGAAGGAGTTATTTCACACTTCCAATAGTTTCCAATTCACCAAAATCATTTGTTAGAACAAGGGATAGGGAATACTTTAATTGAAGAGTCTTTAGGAATTTCATTTTTTTGTGTGATGCAGAAAATGACAAATGCTTGAAGTAAATTGTTGAAAATGAAATGCTTAATTAAGCGATAAATGCTTAAACAATTGAGTTCATTCTTTATCTAGCTATCTTAATTTTTTGAATAATATAAATAAACACCACTATGTCGGATATCACCCCTATTAAATGGGTAGTGCCTCGTGAGCTTTTCAGGACCCTAACAAGCCTTACTACAGTCAACCCACTGGAAGTAGTTTACAAACTTCCTCTAGGTCCAAGGGAAGTTTTAGACAAATCTCCTTCTTAGAACCCCTTATTCCTCCTTGACTAAGTCATAGCTAAGGCGACCTAAGTTTAGATTGCTTGCAAGTATAATTTTTTTTATATAATATCTTAGTATACTAATTTAGATATTAGTTCTTCCACTATATAATCAAACATGAAAAATTAAGATCTTTGTACTAGATATTATTTTTTCAATACAAATTTAATTTAAATTAAATTAATGCATTTTCATATATATGTATGTATACATTTAAGGGGTTGGTTTAACTTGTTGTCATTAATAATGTAAGCATTTCACTATTTTTATAGATTTACTAAAGATTTCATGTACTAATGTGGGAAGCACTTTGCATTTAATGTCTATAAACCATAATTCAATAATTAGTCATACAAGTTCATTATGCCCATTTAGTTATTTTTCCAAATAAAATTGACTTTATTTGTGATTTTATATGGATGTCCTATAAGTGAGCAATATATTTTAAAAAGTTTTAATGTTTTAATTTTTTTTTTTAATATTTTAATGTTATTAAAATTAGATAATATTTTGAAATTTTATGATATCAATTTTATATAATATTTTTATTTGGAAGTATGAAAAAATCACTAGATTCTTACCTTATCGGGAGATTATTATGTTTAAAATAATGGTATAAGAAATCATTGAAATTTCTAAAAAACCTAGTCACTAAAATTACTTGGTTACCTAGGTTTGGATCACTTGAAGTACAACTCAACCAAACTTTTTATCATACATGACAGTAAAATGAAAAACCGCTATTACAGTTTACTAATAGTTACGT
The DNA here is from genome assembly GCA_009831015.1 of Picea engelmannii. NCBI lineage: Eukaryota > Viridiplantae > Streptophyta > Pinopsida > Pinales > Pinaceae > Picea > Picea engelmannii. The sequence goes on along the minus strand of ML793193.1, from coordinate 226,521 downwards.
ACTCATTTCAATATTGTTTAAAAATTGTAATTATTTAATAAATGAATAAATTATGAAAAAACTTTTGAAGTTGAATTGTGTTATAGTTTTTTAAATATTAGTTTTAATATTGTTTAAAAATTGTACTTATTTAATAAATAAATTATAATAAAACTTTTGAAATTGAATTATGTTATATTTTTTAAAACATTTTAATGTTTAGAATGGACACTCTATTCATTATCAGGAGAACCACATGAAGTTTTAGTAAGATATAAAAGAGTAAACTTTAAAATAGAACACATAAGATGTAATAGAAATATTCATCATGAAATATTATTTTATTAAAATAATAGTAATATTCAAAATTAATGAGATTTAGTTAAATTAATATTATTATAAAAAAATATGGTTTGGTTAAAGTTATTAGAATGATCACTATGAAAATGATGAAAAGGAAAATATAGGTTTATTAACTAATAGAAAAAACATTTTCAAAGGGATAAGGTAATGAATAAGATAATAAATGAAGGAATAATTAAGAGAAAGGGTAAATGGAAATTTACAGAGCATATCTATATAACCTACACATTAATAGAAGGAAAAGTTTGTGTTTGATATTGGTATTTAAATGACGACATATTCATTGGAATTTGATAAAGGAAGAATTCTTAAAACCATAATTTGTATTATTTAAATGTCAATTTTAAATAGATGGTTAGATTTGGAACGTGATAATTAGTCTAGAATTGCAATTTACAAGTGATAAAATTATAAATTTACATCTATCTAAATTTTCAAATTGAAATAATGGGATAAAATGATGACTCTTTTCTTACATTGAAAATATAAGAAATAGATTCACAATTAGCTAAAATGATAAACATTCAAGAAATGAATGAACCAAGGTATAAGAAAAAGCTAGAAAAAGGATAGGATTTAGAGAATTGGTCTTAAAATGAAAAGTAATATATATGGCAAAGATAACCTTAACTTTCTCTCTCTCTCTATATATCAAATATCACTATGAGATAAAGGAGGGGATTGGAGAGAAAAAAAAAACACAAACAAAAGAAAGGGATATAGAGAAAAATGTAAGGATGGGGAGAAAGGTTTATTGAAGTAGATGATGAATGATGGACTTTCAGGAAAAAATAAGTTTATAGTCATCTTGTCAATTAAAATGTTGTTTTTCAATTTCAAGGGCTTCCTTAATAATGTGAGATGATTAATTGGTCAATGATGCTAGGATTTTGACTTAGTAAAAGCAAATAAGGAGTTAGGTATTATGAGAATGCTCTACTATAGCTAAACTAGTAAGACAATTATGGATTGTGTTGGTTATATGTTCTTTGAGATGAGTTTGGATCAACCTACTTGTTTGGTCAGTGTAGGATTTTCCAAAGGAGTGGGGAATTTGGTAAATTCCTTGGGAGAGCATAGGGCGAGTTTTATCTTTAACACTTCTAAAGAATTTCTTTAGGGTTTTTGGGGGTTTGAAAAGAGTTTTAATATTCTTCTTGGCCTAAGATCTTAGAAATGTGATGGGTAATGCCATGAATGCAAGGTATCAAAATTAGGGCATGAGGAGGGGAGGTGGAAAGGGGTTTTTTTTGGAGGGTGGAGCAAAAAGATTTGTTAATTTTGGAAATATAATAACCATTGGATAGGAAAGTATTAGTAATTTGGGCTCTTTCTCTTTGTTTAGGAGGTGGGGAATGGAAATTTGAATGGATCTAGTAATAATGGTTTTGTGAACAACATATTTTTGAACAAGGTGGTGGTCAGATTAGGCATAAAGGTATCTATAAATATGAATCTTTCAAGGTATCTATTAGTATGAGTCTTTGAGTATGAGTATGGGTTCTCTTAATATGTCTTGTAAATTTCCTTCTATCAATATGTAGATTATATAAATATGCCTTATAAATTCCTCGTTACCATTTCTGTTAATTATTCCCTCTTTATCATCTTATTCATTACCATTTACTATCTTATTCATTACTCTAATCCTTTGAGAATGATTTTTCTAGAATGATTTTTCTAAGCCCAAGCTATTCAGAAGAGTGTTGTCATCCCTCCCAAAATAAAAGAAAAAAAAAATAAATTTCATATCAATTAATAAACTTATATTTCTTTTTTATACTCTTTCCATAATTATAATTATTTTATTTCTTTAAATAATCTTTTTTATAATAATATTATCTTAATTAACTTAATCAAAATTTTAAATAATAATAATAATAATAATAATAATAATAATTATTATTATTATTATTATTATTATTATTATTATTATAAATAATTCTAAAACATTCTATATATATAATTAGTTTAATTACTTGGTTATATTTCATAAATTACCATGCAATTCAATTCCCAAAAACTTACTC
>ML793193.1:196151-206738 GCA_009831015.1 Picea engelmannii | reverse complement strand
GATCTCAAAACTAAACGAACTTTTGAAGTCCAGAGGAGATTATAAGAAGATATTGAAATATGAACCCAAATATAGCTTTTAAGAGCTTTTAACAAAATACAGTTTATAACTACCCAATTACATGGATCGCCATTGGCTGCTTTAAAATTCAGATCTTGTGACAGACAGACATAATAAAACATACAGAAATCTAGATGGAAGAGGAGGAGAAATCAGATGGGAGAGGCCATGAATCCCGCTCTTTATCCAGAAAGAAAGGAACCGCCCTCGACCGGTAAATAAACAAAATAAAATATCTGTAAGTAGACATGTCACGTTGAAAACACCGGAGCAATTTCTTATTTAACACGTGGCGATTAACAGGGGTTTACCGTATTAGAAAAGAGAAAACGTGGCTATTAGGCAGGGGTTTACCGTATTGGGAAGGCAAATACGCGGTAATTCTGGTCCGGTTCTGACTTCCACTTGAGTGCGTGAGAGGCAAATTGTTTTGGCTAGTGATCGTCCTATTCTTTTAGGGCTTCCATCCGCGAATCCCGGAAGATAAACATAATAGCTAGTGATGGGCCATGCCAACTCCCATTAAGGTTGGATCATGGATGTGTCTGACGTGGATGCCCACCACTGGTACAGAGTGCGGACCAGGGTTTATCCATATTTTCAAGAGCGTTACTCAGGTGGGTTACATTTATCCTGAGGTCAGTTGGATGGGTTGGGTTTGAAATTTTGATGATTTTTTAAAATCGACACAGCAATTTGATTAAAGTTTAATTAAGTTTAAAATTTTAATTATATTTCATATTTAATTAGGGTAAAGTTTAAGAGGTATACATACTTTACTTTTTAATCTTTTAGGAGAAAATAGATGTTCTTAACCATTAGACTAGATACACATGTTCTTAACCATTAATTTGATTATTATATTATTTTATTTAAATAAACACTTTTTATTTTATAATAATTTTTTAAACTTCTTTTTCCAAAAATAATTTATTTAAAAGAAAAATTACCTACTTTCAATTTTTTATTTTATTGTTATATTTTTTTATTTGATTAAAATAACAATGTGATCTTATATAAATTTACTTGGAAGAGAAATCACATATTTAATATTTTTATTTTACTTTGAATTTATTTATAAATAACAAGGTTGAGTGGTAGTCCCTGCCAACTAGGTTAGAAAGCAAAATGTGGAAAATGGGGTCTAAATGTAAATGAAACAAAGTGTTTGGTGCAAAATGTATATCACGGAAATGTTGTGTGCAACATGTATATCACAGAACATGGGGCAAAAGTAAATGATGCTTGGCATGGAGAGCACTATCTATTTTTTGAAAGTATATAACAAACTACAAATTTGTTGACAGTGGAAGAATAAATTTGGAAATTTAAATGCATTTGCCATATGGACTCATGAAAGATAAAAATATATTAAGAATAAAAATATAAATCTGTAACATATTAAAAAGTAAATGCATTTGTGATACAGAGTGGTGAAAGATAAGAATAAAGTTTGTAACATATAAAAATTTAAATGCATTTTTATTTGAAATTTGTCCAAAAATAAAAGTGTGTTACATACTACTGGAAATTTTAAAATATACAAGAAATTAAAGTCTGCTACATATAAACCATAATTTCAAGGCGTTTGTCATGTAGACTGGGATTGGGGCTCCTACGGACCATTACAGAAATATGTATAAGAAACAAAATTGTGGAAAGAAGATAGAGTGCAATACCTGCAAAAAAAAAAGAAGGGAAAGCTATAAGTGTTTGCATATACATCTGTATTTAAGAAACTGGAATAAGTGGGTTGATAAGCAAAGCAGGATGCGATCAATAAACTTACAGTGAGGGTACATTTGATCCATTTAACTATTTTCTTTCGGCTTGTCGTTTCATTGATGTCGTTGACGACTGGGGTTTCAAGCATGTCCTTGACGACTGTTGGAATGCTAGAAAGTGCCTGTTGCCTTTCGTTGGCGGCCTGTTTCAATTGCCTTTTGAGCCATTCTTCAATGTAGCTTCTCATTGGGGCGACGTTGATCTCATTCCGGATTTTTATGTTGAAAAGATTGTTTTCCAATTCCCGGAAGTCGATAGAAAGATTAGAGAGAGCTTGATGAATTTTCTCATTCTGTACTACATATTTGACTAACCAGTCATGGACGCGAGCTTGATCAAATTGAAGGATATTGTAAAAATTTTCCAGAGACAAGGGCTTAAACATAACAACTTGTTTATCAAACTCTTGCCTGGTTAAGGGCAAGGAGTTTGCGATTAAGTCGCATTCTTGGAAGTCGTTGGTTTTTTTGGCTAAGTCTATATTTGATAGCCTTGTGAATAATTTATCTTTCTTCGATATGGCTTGTTCACATGACTGAACAATGAGATGCAGGTTCTTCACTTTTTCTTTCTAACATGCATTCAATTGACCGATCCGGTTTTTGGATGGAAGATCTTCTTCTCTTCTTTTTGTTTATGTTATATTGTTGACAATCTTGCAAAAATGAATGATTGTTTTTTAAAATAAATTTTCTTCATATTTTAACTCGGCTTGCAAAAGTTCGAGCAAACTATGTGCCCTGGTTTCAAGGGAAGTGATGGTTTGTGATATTTTCCACGCCTCAGTAACCAGTTCCATTCTTTTTCTGATATTATTCTCCACATATCCTTTACAGGATGCGAGGAGGGTGGATGATGTTTTTACATTGGGTGCAAGGGTGCCAGGAATGGCTATTGCCAAAGGATTGACAAGCAATGGCATAGGAATGAAAGCGTCTTCCAATTCCTTGACCCGGTTCTTCAGTCTGTCATTCTCAGTCTCCATGCTTCCAATGGAATCATTAAGTGCTTCTCTGCTCGCGATGTGAAGTTGACAGATTTGGGACGACCACATGTTGGCAATGTGAACCTTTGAACGAGATTTTCCTTTATTATTTTTAACATCTTTTTTCTCAATTATCAATTTTTTGGACTGGCTATCAAAAACAGTGCTCTGGAACACGACACAGTCATATTCGTCAATTTTTTTGGTGACAGACATGTCCATTGGATGGCTATGGTGGATGGTGTTTCCGGGCTGATCAAGGAAGCAGACCATGCTATCCAAATCAGTGACAAGTTCCATGTTCTCACTCTGAATTTTCGGCTCTTCTGCCTGCCCCAATTTTTTTTTTCTCTTCTTCTCTACTGGAAGCTTGTGAGAACTATCAATTTTTGAATGAGGAGGGTTGTTGTTTTATCCTCCGTTTGAAGAAATCTGAGTTTCTTTGTTGTTGTGTTGGGCCGTTGGAGCGATGCTCCGAGATGTCATACTTTTTGGAGTGGTATTTGAGGATTGAACACTCTTGTCACTGGGGCCTTTCCCCTGTTGCGTGTACAATTTAGTGCATCTTTGCATTGTGTCCATGTCGCCAGCATCAAAGGCAAGACCGTTTTCGCCACTATCTCTCTTTTTGGGCAGGTGTTTATTTAAAAAACAATCGTCGAGGCCAAGTGTTTGTAAATGTTGTCGAAAAATATTATAGGGGTCGAACCCTCTTATGATTTCAGTATATCTCAGGTTGGAGATGCTAGAATGTGCTACAAAATCGTCAATTTTGTTGACATTTTTCAACACGAACTCCCCTACTTTCCAAGGCAGAGGAATACAATGTTTTTTTTCTTCTTTTGCAACACATGCAACCAATAGTTGTATTGACGTGCTACTTCTGCAACAAACATTATGTCTGTAATGTGACATGGAAGGGGAGCAGGTTGTTCCGTGGAGCCAAAAATTCTTATCACAGTGTAATTATCCAAAAGTTCGAGTGTCCCCTTTTTGTCCAAAAAACTAGTTGCCTGTTCAAATATGCAGGGAGTATCTTCTCCTAACAACAAAACTTTGAAAACAGACAGGAAGCCATTAAAAACCTCATAAAAACAGTGGGAAGCCTTGTGCTTCCACAAGGCCTGGTACCAGAACATTACTGGGTGCAATTCACAGTTCACATTTTTGGACAGAGAGTTGCGAAAACCAACAGGAATGCGCTATTGCAAAAACTAAATAGGACGACATATAAAATTTCTTTTCTCTTTTGTAGCTTGACAATTGGGAACATATTTCATGGGAAATTAACCTGCCCCAATAAAAAATGGCTTGTTCGTTGAGTGTGAAATACAAAATATAAAGGGCCATGCAAGAAACAGTTGTTATGGACTCGTGTACGACTATTCTTGTAAACAGCTAGACAATTTCACGAAATGGATTTATAAATGAACTAACCTGCATGCTTGTAATATCTTCAGGAACTAGAAGCGGGTTTTCCAAAAGATGGGGCAAGAGGTCCAATCTGTTATTATTCTTTGCTAGGAATTATTTGCAATCTTCTCCTCTGAACGTCAATGTTGGCTCCGACAATTTTAGCATCTGGTAGAAGACCTGAGGTGACAAAGAAACAGAAGAGCGGTCCCGCAGTGGAATAATTATTTTCTCTTAAATAAATTTATCGCACCAAGAGACGAGGTCCTTACACTAAAAAAACCTCAGGGACATAGCTTGCATGAGAAATCCCGGAGGTCCAAATTACTTGGTTCTCTACAGCAGAGGTTGAGTAATAAGAATATGCCCTGGACCACTGGAAGTTCTAGTCCCTTTGCCCGAAGATGTTGAGCGTATCTCCACAGAACTGTTGTCGAGTTGATGCCATAGGTTTATGAGAACGTTGGTTTGTTGCAGATCATGGTTTAAATGAATAGTTAGAGCCGATAATGTAACTCTTTGCTAAGTCCTGGTTAAATGATTATGAATGGGAAAGCTCCTCGAGCCTTTCGCTGAGTAATGATAATCTGTGTGGGTAGTGCATGATGAACTGTTAGCAGTAAAGATTATTTAATGCATATTTAGAAATGCGAAGGTGGCAGGTACAACGAAGAGAAATTAAGGATTGGAGGTTTCGTGAATGTGTGAAAGCCACAATGTGCGAATAGGATTTCATGATTTTGAAATCAACAATGTGAGGAAGGGATAGTATAATCCCCCCACAAATTTTGGTTTAATGTGCATCAATTCGAGATCTCCTCGAGCCTTTCGCCCATAAATAACAATTTATACGGTTTCTGCATGATGACCTATTATAATTAAATGCCAGTAATTCCATATTTAGAAACAAGATATGTGTGTGTGTGTGTGTGTGTGTGTGTGTGTGTGTGTGTGTATATATATATATATATATATATAACATTTTTTTTTTCTTTTATTATAGACAAGTGCGAAGGTGACGGAGACGGTAGAGAGCAAGGAAAGAATGGAAAGCTCTGAAAAGTAGTCAAACGGGATTCAAAAAAGGATTACGGGGATACTGAGGACAACCGAGTGTTGCACGGTCAAATTCCATGTATCGGAATTTTTGAATGCAAAATGTGTAAAACGAAAGAGATCATGATGGGGCAATTCAGCGGCCGGTTTGTATATTTTCGGAATTCTGACAAAGTGGCCAAGTATGGAATAGGGAAATTGCTAATTGCATGCGTAGCAATAAGATCTTATATATAATTGGCAACTGCTAATTGCAAAGGGGCACGAACACATGAACCAATGACTACGAACTGAATATTTCTTCAACCTGCCAAACTGATGATCTGCCAAAGAAATTTGAAGAAATGGTGAAGTATAGAAAGCGGACAGACGGGTTTCAAAATGGGGTGACAATAGTTCCACAAAATATGCGAGGAACTAATGGTTACATTGTATTTCTCGGAAGTTTTCAGTGCAAAATGCATACCACGGAAGAGGGCAAGTCCGACTGTCAATTTGTATAGTGCGGAATTGTGAGTGTTGTTTGCAAGACACAGAACTATACATGAAATACTTTTCCCTTTAATATAGCTTATGTGCCACAAATGTGGTATGGCTCGTTTTAGCACTTTTCCATCCGTAAAGAAAGGAAATCTTGAGCACGCCGGCCCTGGAGACCGTCTGTCAATTTGTATATCGCGGAGCTAATAATGTTGTTTGGAGGTCACGAAAAAGTAGAAGTGAAATGTCGACAAATTTGTAACAGGCGGAAGACAGTTTTTGTAAGCACGAATTGGTTTCAAAGAAGCCCCATTGTTGAAAAACCATCATTTTGTACTAATTGCTAGCAAATGCATTGTTCAAGATTATATTTTATTGCAACGTGTGCATGTAAATATGTTCTTGATACATTATTCCATGACTGTAACATATTAACTTAACTACTAAACTTCATTTTCTACTAATTGCCAGCAAATGTTTTGTTGAAGATTAGATTTTATTGGAAGGTGTGGGTGTAACTGTGTTCTTGATACATTCTTCCATGATTGCAACATATTAACTCAAGTATTAAACTTCTTGCATTATGGGTTGTTAGCATTAAAACTGAATAATTGCATGTCTAGAAACAAGAATAACGATTTCATTGCAACATTGTGCATTGGTATTGATATGTTATATCTGCATTACTAATAGAATTGAACGTTGTTTGAAACTGTGCAATCCATTTTTTGTTTGCATAAAAGGCTCGTGGATTGGCACAGTACATTGTCATATAATTGTTAGATGTTCCATTTTAGAAAAAAATAACCCAAGCAAACACAATATCGAAGAAGTATGAGAGCATCGAACCATGCCAATGAGAACGTGCATTAAATCTAAAAAAGATGCAGCAACGAAGAGTGGAAGGCAAATAATTTTTAACAACAAATCCATTTAATAAAATAAGAAAAACACCGAGTATTGTACATCTATCCTTACAAATTGGACCCAGTTCTTCAGGCCAAAACATTGAGCGTATCTGCGACAAACACACAGATGAGATCCGCAGTATGCAAGATCCTTGCAGTTTTCTCCTCGATGAATCATCTTGTGCTGAAATTGATAGTTTTCAGAAGATTCCCGTGAGGAAGAAGACGAAAACGTTGCAGAGAAAATGGAATAGCCCTTAGCTGAAACCGCATCTACATAGTCCAAAAAAATTCAAGAGCACAGGTTGCACGTGCAATTCTAGAGGGCCAAATTAGTCCATTCTAGGCAGAAGGAGATGACTAGTAGAAAAATGCCTTGCAGGAGCAAGAGTTTTGGACCTGATTCCCAAAAATTTCAATCAATATTTTTTTGGCTTGAAATATATATCTGGGAGCATCAACATATCATTGCTTCACAGTGAAACTCTTTTGCCCAGAGCAAACTAATTTTGAACTCTAGAATTCCTAATTTTGCACTGCAAAGTGGCTATTGCATTTACCATTGGTTTCTTTTCTGAAACTCCTTTTGGTGTTGTCAGGACCACCATCACCGAGCTGGGAAGTTCTGTCTATTATGGTTGATTTCAATTCGGGTGCAGGAGTGGGAAGATTCTTTGCATTGCCATCATCCATTTCCATATCATCACCCATCAGATCATCTTCTTCCGGCTCAAAATTCATGACTTAAACTTCTGTGACAACCATGAATGCAACTCGGCAGGTTATGTGAGCAGCCGAGGTTGCCTTGGAATTCTTTGGCTTGAAACATATCTCTCGGTGTACCAATGGACGATCTCCTTTTTTGCTCCTGGGCGGAGGGAGATATATAATAAGAATGTGCCCTGGAATAGTGGAACCTCTGGTCATTATGCCCCAATGTGTTTACTGTGTCTGGACAGAAATGTTGCCACAAGTTATTAAGAATTTTCGTTTGCTGGAGACAATGTTTGAAATGAAAATCGGGGAGGGATAATATAACCCTCCACAAATTATGGTTTAATGTGTATCAATGGAATATCTCCTCGAGCCTTTCGCTGATTAATGACAAGCTCCAGGGTTCGTGCAGAATGAGTTGTCACCATCACAACTCACTAATTGCACAATTAGGAAAAAGTGAGAAGGTGGTGGTGACGACAAAGAAAGATTAAGAATTAGAAATTTCTTAAAAGCGCCAACCCGCCAGTGCAAAAAAAAAAATATTGCATCGTCTTTGAAATGAATATTTGGAAATCATAACATACATGTGTGAAAATATTAGTTTAATTCATAGTAATGACAAATCTTCTCCGGATTTCTGGACATTAATGACAATGTTAACGGTTCCTACAGGATGACTACTACCATTAAAGCTTAATTATTGCACATTTGGAAACAAGTACGAAGGCAACGGCGATGACGAAACCGATTCCCACAAATACCTTAGTACGGAAAGTGGTCGGGTGGGTTACAAAAGAAAAACGACAGAAGATATACCCAAGAGACATGAAGGGTTGATGGTCATATTGCATCTTAGTGACAGATATCGACCGTCAATTTGTATGTCGTGGAATTTCTAAAAGGACCAACCAAACAGAAAGCGAAAGTATATGAGTCTATATTGATAATGTTCTTAGACAACATATTTAAAAATAAAATAAAAATAAAAACATCATATTTAAAAATTATATTTACACACACACACACACATATATATATAATTACTCCCTGGAAACTCTTTTCAAACCCGCGTTTCAAAGAAGAAAAGTAGAGAGAAAAGGCAAACTAGAAATTTTCGAAAAAATGAGTAATACACATTAAATATCTACATAGCCACTTTTTGGATCGCGGGTTCTCGGACTGGTGGGCTCTAAATTGGGTATCCATTGTTCCCTGGCCTACAAATAGCATTTAGAATTCCACAATATACAAATTGGCCATCGAACCTACCGGGTGGCTCACTCAAAATTGCACTCCTTTTGTTTCTTTTCATAGAAACAGTACTCACAGTTCCGTGATATACAAATTGGAAGACAGACTCCACGGCTGGTGCCCATGAACGTTTCGTACAAAATTGCAATTCTATTGTTATGTGTCGTTCAAATAGTAGTCAGAGTTTCGCCCTATACAAATTCACAGATGGACTGCAGGGCTAGCGGGCCCAACCTTGCGAGTGTTTACGAGTGGCAATCCCTATGAACTATGTAACACTACCAATGGACTCACAGGTTGGCCGGCTCAAAAGTGGGGCTTCATTGTTGCCTGCACTACAAATAACACTCAGAATTCCGCGATATACAAATTGACAAGCCCATTTGCGGACTATTTCAATTTTAAGGGCCTTGTATTGATGTGATAGAACAATTGGAATTCAACTCGTGAAACCCTAAGTATGAACTCTTACAAGGTATGGATACAAGGTTCTTATAGAGTTTGTACGAATCCTGCATCTCATACTTGGACACTTTTTCAATTGTGGGTTGTCGGTCTGGCGGGCTCAAAGTTGGGCTTCTATTGATACGTATCCTACAAATAACACCCAGAGTCCCGCGATATACAAATTGACTGCCAAATCTATGGACTGGGTCGCTCAACATTGCAGTTATATTATTCCCTATCTTCTAAACAGGATTCTGAGGAAACGAGTAGTACATAGTAAAGATGTACTTATCAAAACTATGGACATGAGATTTTATAGAGCATGTATAGATCGCTCATTCCATATGTAGCCACTATTTGGATGGCAGGTTCTCGGGTTGGCGGGTTCAAAATTGGCCCTATGTTATTCCCTGCCCTACAAATAGCACCCACATTTCCGCGATATACAAATTGACAAGCAGACTTGATAGCTATTTGAATTTTAAGGGACTCGTATTCATGTCATAGCATAGTTGGACTTGGGCCAGTTTATATTCATTTATTACAATATCAAATGGGGAAGTGGTTAGTCGGGCTGCTGATATAAAATTAAGTGAAATATGAAGTTGTGAGTCTGCTAGCTTCTGCACCTACAAGTTTTCCGAAAAACAATTAATACATACTAAGTATGTTCTCTTATAAACTATGGACATGAAATTTGCATAGACCATGTACGGATCCGCCATTCCATATTTAGACAATTTTTTGGATTAGAGGCTCTCGGGCTGGCAGGATGAAAATTGGGCCTCCATTGTTCCGCGCTCTACAAATAACACCCACAATTACACGATATACAAATTGACAAGCGGACCTGCGGGCTGCCTGGCTGAACATTGCAATTTCATTGTTCCGTGTCCTCCAAATACCACTCGGAGTTTCACAATATACATATTTAAAGATGGAGTCGAGGGCTGGCGGGTTCAAGTTTGCCATTGTTTACAGATGGCAATCCCTATCAACTATCTAACATATCTAAAAACATTATTTTGAACACTAAATTATTAATATTACATATTCATATTGCAGAATTTAATTAGACGACAAAGTTTGTACAAGCTGGTCAGGCAGGTGATATAAAAGTTTTACGACAAACGAGAAATACATAGTAAACATCTACTTTTATAAAGTATGGACATGAGATTTTATAGAGCATATGCAGATCCCTCATTCCATACTTAGGCACTTTTTTGGATCGCGATTTCTCGGCCTGGGGGGCTGAAAATTGAACCTCTATTGTTCTGTGTGCTACAAATAACACTCAAACTTTTGCGATACACAAATTGGCAGGCTTACTTGCGGGCTGGTTGTAACACACCCACTATCATTATTTTTAAAAATTTTGGGGTTAATCTCCCATAATGACGAATCTCTAGAAACCCTCATTAGCGAAGTGCCAATCCCTGGTTCAATATCGGGATTCGGGGTTTCGAAAGTCAAAATTCATTC
>ML793193.1:178927-196101 GCA_009831015.1 Picea engelmannii | reverse complement strand
AGAATAAAGTTTGTAACATATAAAAATTTAAATGCATTTTTATTTGAAATTTGTCCAAAAATAAAAGTGTGTTACATACTACTGGAAATTTTAAAATATACAAGAAATTAAAGTCTGCTACATATAAACCATAATTTCAAGGCATTTGTCATGTAGACTGGGATTGGGGCTCCCACGGACCATTACAGAAATATGTACAAGAAACAAAATTGTGGAAAGAACATAGAATAAATACCTGCAAAAAAAAAGAAGGGAAAGTTATAAGTGTTTGCATATACATCTGTATTTAAGAAACTGGAATAAGTGGGTTGATAAGCAAAGCAGGATGCGATCAATAAACTTACAGTGAGGGTACATCTGATCCATTTAACTATTTGCTTTTGGCTTGTCGTTTCATTGATGTCGTTGACGACTATGGTTTCAAGCATGTCCTTGACGACTGCTGGAATGCTAGAAAGTCCCTGTTGCCTTTCATCGGCGGCCTGTTTCAATTGCCTTTCGAGCCATTCTTCAATGTAGCTTCTCATTGGGGCGACGTTGATCTCATTCCGGATTTTTATGTTGAAAAGATTGTTTTCCAATTCTCGGAAGTCGATAGAAAGATCAGAGAGAGCTTGATTAATTTCCTCATTCTGTACTGCATATTTGACTAGCCAGTCATGGACGTGAGCTTGATCAAATTGAAGGATGCTGTAAAAATTTTCCAGAGACAACGCCTTAAACATAACAACTTGTTTATCAAACTCTTGCCTGGTTAAGGGCAAGGAGTTTGCGATTAAGTCGCGGTCTTGGAAGTCGTTGGTTTTCCCGGCTAAGTCTATATTTGATAGCCTTGTGAATAATTTATCTTTCTTCGATATGGCTTGTTCACATGACTGAACAATGAGATGCAGGTTCTTCACTTTTTCTTTCCAACATGCATTCAATTGACCGATCCGGTTTTTGGATGGAAGATCTTCTTCTCTTCTTTTTGTTTCTGTTATATTGTTGACAATCTTGCCAAAATGAATGATTGTTTTTAAAAAGAAATTTTCTTCATCTTTTAACTGGGCTTGCAAAAGTTCGAGCAAACTGTGTGCCCTGGTTTCAAGGGAAGTGATGGGTTGTGATCTTTTCCACGCCTCGGTAACCAGTTCCATTCTTTTTTTGATATTATTCTCCACATATCCTTTACAAGATGCGAGGAGGGTGGAGGATGCTTTTACATTGGGTGCAGGGGTGCCATGAATGGCTATTGCCAAAGGATTGACAAGCAATGGCATAGGAATGAAAGCGCCTTCCAATTCCTTGACCCAGTTCTTCAGTCTAGCATTCTCAGTCTCCATGCTTCCAATGGAATCATTAAGTGCTTCTCTGCTCGTGGTGTGAAGTTGACAGATTTGGGACGGCTGCATGTTGGCAACGTGAACCTCTGAATGAGATTTGTCTTTCTTATTTTTAACATATTTTTTCTCAATTATCAATTTTTTGGACTGGCTATCAAAAACAGTGCTCTGGAACACGAAGCATTCATATTCGTCAAAATTTTTGGTGACGGATATGTCCATTGGATAGCTATGGTGGATGGCATTTCCGGGCTAATCAAGGAAGCAGATCATGCTATCTAGATCAGTGACAAGTTCCATGTTCTCACTCTGAATTTCCGGCTCTTCTGCCTGTCCCAATTTTTTTTTTCTCTTCTTCTCTACTGGAAGCTTGTGAGAACTATCAATTTTTGAATGAGGGTTGTTGTCTTCTCCTCCGTTTAAAGAACTCTGAGTTTCATTGTTGTTGTGTTGGGCCATTGGAGCGATGCTCCGGGATGTCATACTTTTTCAAGTGGTATTTGAGGATTGAACACTCTTGTCACTGGGGCCTTTCCCCTGTTGTATGTACAATTTAGTGCATCTTTGCATTGTGTCCACGTCGTCGGCATCAGAGGCAGGACTGTTGTCGCCACTATCTCTCTTTTTGGGCAGGTGTTTATTTAAAAAACAATCGTCGAGGCCAAGTGTTTGTAAATGTTGTCAAAAAATATTATAGGGGTCGAACCCTCTTATGATTTCAGTATATCTCATGTTGGAGATGCTAGAATGTGCTGCAAAATCGTCAATTTTGTTGATGTTTTTCAACACGAACTCCCCTACTTTCCAAGGCAGAGGAATACAATGTTTTTTTTGTTCTTTTGCAACACATGGAACCAATAGTTGTATTGACATGCTACTTCTGCAACAAACATTATGTCCGTAATGTGACATGGAAGGAGAGCAGATTGTTCCATGGAGCCAAAAATTCTTATCACAGTGTAATTATCCAAACGTTTGAGTGTCCCCTTCTTGTCCAAAAAACTAGTCGCCTGTTCAGATATGCGGGGGAGTATCTTCTCCTATCAACAAAACTTTGAAAACAGACAGGAAGCCATTAAAAGCCTCATAAAAATAGTGGGAAGTATTATGCTTCCACAAGGCCTGGTACCAAAACATTACTGGGTGCAAATCACAGTTCAAATTTTTGGACAGAGACAGTTGCAGAAACCGATATGAATGCACTATTGCAAAAACTAAATAGGACGACATATAAAATTTCTTTTCTCTTTTGTAGCTTGACAATTGGGAACATATTTCATGGGAAATTAACCTACCCCAATAAAAAATGGCTTGTTCGTTGACTGTGAAATACAAAATATAAAGAGCCATGCGGGAAACAGTTGTTATGGACTTGTGTACGACTATTCTTGTAAACAACCAGGCAATTTCACGAAATGGATTTCTAAATGAACTAACCTGCATGCTTGTAATATCTTCAGGAACTAGAAGCAGGTTTTCCAAAATATGGGGCAAGAGGTCCAATCTGTTATTATTCTTTGCTAGGAATTATTTGCAATCTTCTCCTCTGAACGTCAATGTTGGCTTCGACAATTTTAGCATCTGGCAGAAGACCTGAGGTGACAAAGAAACAGAAGAGCGGTCCCGCAGTGGAATAATTCTTTTCTCTGAAATAAATTTATCGTTGCACCAAGAGACGAGGTCCTTACAATCAAAAACCTTAGGGACATAGCTTGCATGAGAAATCCCTGAGGTCCAAATTACTTGGTTCTCTGCAGCAGAGGTTGAGTAATAAGAATATGCCCTGGACCACTGGAAGTTCTGGTCCTTGGGCCCAAAGATGTTGAGCGTATCTCCACAGAATTGTTGTCGAGATGATGCCATAGGTTTATGAGAACGTTGGTTTGTTGCATATGATGGTTTAAATGAACAGTTAGAGTCGATAATGTAACTCTTTGTTAAATCCTGGTTAAATGATTATGAATGGGAAAGCTCCTCGAGCCTTTTGCTTAGTAATAACAATTTGTGTGGGTGGTGCATGATGAACTGTTAGCAGTAAAGCTTATTTAATGCATATTTAGAAATGCGAAGGTGGAGGGTACGACGAAGAGCAATTAAGGATTGGAGGTTTCGCGAATGTGCGAAAGCCACAATGTGAAAATAGGATTTCATGATTTTGAAATCAACACTCGGAAGGGATAGTATAATACCCCCACAATTTTTTGTTTAATGCGCATCAATTCGAGATCTCCTCGAGCCTTTTGCCCATCAATAACAATTTATACGGTTTCTGCATGATGACCTGTTAGAATTAAATGCCAGTAATTCCATATTTAGAAACAAGATATGTGTGTATATATATATAACATTTTTTTTTCTTTTAACAAGTGCGAAGGTGACGGAGACGGCGGAGAGCAAGGAAAGAATGGCAAGCTCTGAAAATAAGTCGAACATGATTCAAAAAAGGATTACGGGGATACTGCAGACAACCGAGTGTTGCACGGTCAAATTTCATGTATCGGAATTTTTGAATGCAAAATGTATAAAACGAAAGAGATCATGATGGGGCAGTTCAGTAGCCGGTTTGTATATTTTCGGAATTCTGACAAAGTGGCGAAGTATGGAATAGGGAAATTGCTAATTGCATGCGTAGCAATACGATCTTATATATAATTGGCAACTGCTAATGGCAAAGGGGCGCGAGGACATGAAACAACGACTACGAACTGAATATTTCTTCAACCTGCCAAACGGACGATCCGCCAAAGAAATTTGAAGAAATGGCGAAGTATAGAAAGCGGACAGACAGGTTTCAAAATGGGGTGACAATAGTTCCACAAAATATGTGAGGAACTGATGGTTAAATTGTATTTCTCGGAAGTTTTCAGTGCAAAATGTATACCATGGAAGAGGGCAAGTTCGACTGTCAATTTGTATAGTGCGGAATTGTGATTGTTGTTTGCAGGACATGGAACTATACAGGAAATACTTTTCCCTTTAATATAGCTTATGTGCCGCAAATGTGGTATGGCTCATTTTAACACTTTTCCATCCATAAAGAAACGCAATCTTGAGCCCGCTGGCACTGGAGACCATCTATCAATTTGTATATCACGGAGCTGATAATGTTGTTTGGAGGTCACGAAAAAGTAGAAGTGAAATGTCGACAAATTTGTAACAGGTGGAAGACCATTTTCCTAAGCACAAATTGGTTTCAAAGAAGCCCCATTGTTGAAAAACCATC
Organism: Picea engelmannii; assembly: GCA_009831015.1. NCBI lineage: Eukaryota > Viridiplantae > Streptophyta > Pinopsida > Pinales > Pinaceae > Picea > Picea engelmannii. The sequence continues at coordinate 191,553 of ML793193.1, read as the reverse complement.
ATTTTGTACTAATTGTTAGCAAATGCATTGTTCAAGATTAGATTTTATTGCAACGTGTGCATGTAAATATGTTCTTGATACATTATTCCATGAATGTAACATATTAACTTAACTACTAAACTTCATTTTCTACTAATTTCTAGCAAATGTTTTGTTGAAGATTAGATTTTATTGGAAGGTGTGGGTGTAACTGTGTTCTTGATACATTCTTCCATGACTGCAACATATTAACTCAAGAATTAAACTTCTTGCATTATGGGTTGTTAGCATTAAAACTGAATAATTGCATGTCTAGAAACAAGAATAATGATTTCATTACAACATTGTGCATTGGTATTGATATGTTCTATCTGCATTACGAATAGAATTGAACGTTGGTTTGAAACTGTGCAATCCATTTTTTGTTTTCATAAAAGGCTGGTGGATTGACACAATACATTGTCATATAATTGTTAGATGTTCCATTTTAGAAAAAAATAACCCAAGCAAACACAATATCGAAGAAGTATGAGAGCACCGAACCATGCTAATGAGAACGTGCGTTAAATCTAAAAAAGAAGCAGCAACGAAGGGTGGAAGGCAAATACTTTTTAACAACAAATCCATTTAATAAAATAAGAAAAACACCGAGTATTGTACATCTATCCTTACAAATTGGACCCAGTTCTTCGGGCCAAAACATTGAACGTATTTGCGACAAGCACACGGATGAGATCCACAGTATGCAAGATCCTTGCAGTTTTCTCCTCGATGATTCATCTTGTGCTGAAATTGATAGTTTTCAGAAGATTCCTATGAGGAAGAAGACGAAAATGTTGCAGAGTGAATGGAATAGCCCTTAGTTGAAACCGCATCTGCATAGTCCAAAAAAATTCAAGAGCACAGGTTGCACGTGCAATTCCAGAGGGCCAAATTAGTCCATTCTAGGTGGAAGGAGATGACTAGTAGAAAAATGCCTTACAACAGCGAGAGTTTTGGACCTGATTCCCGAAAATTTCAATCAATAATTTTTTGGCTTGAAATATATATCTAGGAGCATCAACATATCATTGCTTTACAATGAAACTCTTTTGCCCAGAATGAACTAATTTGGAACTCTAGAATTCCTACTTTCATGCTGCAAAGTGGCTATTGTGTTTACCATCGGTTTCTTTTCTGAAACTACTTTTGATGTTGTCAGGACTACCATCACCGAGCTGAAAAGTTTTGTCCGTTATGGTTGATTTCAATTTGGGTGTAGGAGTGGGAAGATTCTCTACATTGTCATCATCCATTGCCGTATCATCACCCATCATATCATCTTCTTCCGGCTCAGAATTCGTGACATAAACTTCTGTGACAGCCATGAATGCAACTGGGCAGGCTATGTGAGCAGCCAAGGTTGCCTTGGAATTCTTTGGTTTGAAATATATCTCTCGGTGTACCAAGGAACGATCTCCTTTTTTGCTCCTGGGCGGAGGGAGATATATAGTAAGAATATGCCCTGGAATAGTGGAACCTCTTGTCATTATGCCCCAATGTGTTTATTGTGTCTGGACAGAAATGATGCCACAAGTTATTAAGAATTTTCGTTTGTTGGAGACAATGTTTGAAATGAAAATAGGGGAGGGATAATATAACCCTCCACAAATTATGGTTTAATGCGTATCAATGGAATATCTCCTCGAGCCTTTCGTTGATTAATGACAAGCTCCAGGGTTCGTGCAGAATGAGTTGTCACCATCACAGCTCACTAATTGCACAATTAGGAAAAAGTGAGAAGGTGGTGGTGACGACAAAGAAAGATTAAGAATTAGAAATTTCTTAAAAGCTCCAACCCACCGGTGCACAAAAAAAAATATTGCATCGTCTTTGAAATGAACACTTGGAAATCATAACATACTTGTATGCAAATATTAGTTTAATTCATAGTAATGACAAATCTTCTCCAGATTTCCGGACATTAATGACAATGTTAACGGTTCCTGTAGGATGACTACTACCATTAAAGATTAATTATTGCACATATAGAAACAAGTACGAAGGCAACGGCGATTGTGAAACCAATTCCAACAAATACCTAAGTATGGAAAGTGGTCGGGCGAGTTACAAAAGAAAAACGATAGAAGATATACCCAGGAGACGTGAAGGGTTGATGGTCATATTGCATCTCAGTGACAGATATCGACCGTCAATTTGTATGTCGTGGAATTTCTAAAAGGACCAACCAAATAGAAAGCAAAAGTATATGAGTCTATATTGATAATGTTCTTAGACAACATATTTAAAAATAAAATAAAAATAAAAACATCATATTTAAAAATTACATTTACACACACACACACACACACACACACACACATATATAATTACTCCTTGGAAACTCTTTCTTTTTTTTAAACATTAAAATATTGCAGAGTGTTAATGAAAACTGTACATTTGTAAATCGCGGAAGTCCGGGTGGTAGTCGCAGGTCGTGGAACAACGAAAACACAATGTTAAAGTCGTCTATGCAGGAACCCGCGTTTCAAAGAAGAAAAGTAGAGAGAAAAGGCAAACTAGAAATTTTCGGAAAAACGAGTAATACACACTAAATATCTACATAGCCACTTTTTGGATCGCGGGTTCTCTAACTGGCGGGCTCTAAATTGGGTATCCATTGTTCCCTGGCCTACAAATAGCATTCAGAATTCCGCGATATACAAATTGGCCATCGAACCCACGGGGTGGCTCGCTCAAAATTGCACTCCTTTTGTTTCTTTTCATAGAAACAATACTCACAGTTCTACGATATACAAATTGGAAGACAGACTCCACGGCTGGTGGCCATGAACGTTTCGTACAAAATTGCAATTCTATTGTTCTATGTCGTTCAAACAGCAATCAGAGTTTCGCCATATACAAATTCACAGATGGACTGCAGGGCTAGCAGGCCCAACCTTGCGAGTGTTTATGGGTGGTGATCCTTATGAATTATGTAACACTTACAATGGACTTACGGGTTGGCCGGCTCAAAAGTGGGGCTTCATTGCTGCCTGCACTACAAATAACACTCAGAGTTTCGCGATATACAAATTGACAAGCCCATTTGCGGACTATCTTGATTTTAAGGGCCTCCTGTTGATGTGATAGCACAATTGGAATTCAACTCGTGAAACCCTAAGTATGAACTCTTACAAGGTATGGATACGAGGTTCTTATAGAGTTTGTACGGATCCCGCATCTCATACTTGGACACTTTTTCGATTGTGGGTTGTCGGTCTGGCAAGCTCAAAGTTGGGCCTCTATTGATACGTATCCTACAAATAACACCTAGAGTCCCGCGATATACAAATTGACTGTCGAAGCTGTGGACTGGGTTGCTCAACATTGCAGTTCTATTATTCCCTGTCTTCTCAACAGGATTCCGAGGAAACGAGTAGTACATAGTAAAGATGTACTTATCAAAACTATGGACATGAGATTTTATAAAGCATGTACAGATCCCTCATTCCATATGTAGCCACTATTTGGATGGTGGGTTCTCGGGCTGGCGGGTTCAAAATTGGCCCTATGTTGTTCTCTGCCCTACAAATAGCACCCACATTTCTGCGATATACAAATTGACAAGCAGACTTGATAGCTATTTGAATTTTAAGGGACTTGTATTCATGTCATAGCACAATTGGACTTGGGCCAGTTTATATTTGTTTTTTTACAATATCAAACAGGGAAGTGGTTCGTCGGGCTGCTGATATAAAATTAAGTGAAATCTAAAGTTGTGAGTCTGCCAGCTTCTACACCTACAAGTTTTCCAAAAATCAAGTAATACATCCTAAGTATGTACTCTTATAAACTATGGACATGAAATTTGTATAGACCATGTACGGATCCTCCATTCCATATTTAGCCAATTTTTTGGATTAGAGGCTCTCGGGCTGGCAGGTTGAAAATTGGGCCTCTATTGTTCCGTGCTCTACAAAAAGCACCCACAATTACACGATATACAAATTGACAAGCGGACCTGCGGGCTGCCTGGCTGAACATTACAATTTCATTGTTCTGTGTCCTCCAAATGCCACTCGGAGTTTCACAATATACATATTTAAAGATGGATTCGAGGGTTGGCGGGTTCAAGTTTGCCATTGTTTACAGATGGCAATCCCTATCAACTATCTAACATATCTAAAAACATTATTTTGAACACTAAATTATTAATATTACATATTCATATTGCAGAATTTAATTAGACGACAAAGTTTGTACAAGTTGGTTGGGCAGGTGATATAAAAGTTTTTCGACAAACGAGCAATACATAGTAAACATGTACTTTTATAAAGTATGGACATGAGATTTTATAGAGCATATGCAGATCCCTCATTCCATACTTAGGCACTTTTTTGGATCGCGGGTTCTCGACCTGGGGGGATGAAAATTGAGCCTCTATTGTTCCGTGTGCTACAAATAACACCCAGACTTCCGTGATACACATATTGGCAGGCGGACTTGCGGGCTGGTTGGCTCAACATTGCACATTTATTGTCCAGTACCGATTCCATATTTAGTGACTTTTTTGGATCGGGGCCTCTCGAGCTAGCGGGTTGAAAATTGGGCCTCTATTGTTCCGCGCTCTACAAATAGCACCCAAAATTCCGCGAAATACAAATTCACAACCGGACCTGCAGGCTGGCTAGTCAACATTGCACTTTCATTGTTCCGTGTGCTCCAAATAGCACTAGGAGTTCCACGATATACAGATTGATAGATGGACTCCAGGTAAATTATTAATATTAAATATTGATATTACATAATTTAATTAGATGAGAAAGTTTGTACAGTTTGGTCAGATGAGTGATATAAAATTATTTCGACAAACGAGCAATACATAGTAAACATGTACTTTTATAAAGTATGGACATGAGATTTTATAGAGCATACGCAGATCCCTCATTCCATACTTAGGCACTTTTTGGATCGCGGGTTCTCAGCCTGGCTAGCTAAAAATTGAGTATTTTTTGTTCCGTGTCCTACAAATAGCACCTAGACTTCCGTGATATACAAATTGACAGGAGAATTTGCGGGCTGCTTGACTCAACATGAGATTTTATAGAGCATATGCGGATCCCTCATTCCATACTTAGGCACTTTTTGGATTGCGAGTTCTCGGCCTGGTGGGCTTAAAATTGAGCCTCTATTGTTCTGTGTCCTACAAATACCACCCAGACTTCTGCGATATACGAATTGATAGGAGGACTTGTGGGTTGGTTGGCTCAGCATTGCACTTTTATTGTCTCGTAGGGATTCTGTATTAATTCCATATTTAGCCACCTTTTTGGATCGGGGGCTCTCGGGCTAAAACTTGGGCCTCTATTGTTCCACGCTCTACGAATAACACCTACAATTCTGGGATATACAAATTGACAACCGAACCTGTGGGATGGCTGCTCAACATTGCACTTTCATTGTTCTGTGTCCTCCAAATAGCACTCGAAGTTCCGCGATATACAAATTGGCAGATGGACTGGAGGCAAATTATTAATATTAAATATTGATATTGCATAATATAATTAAACAAGAAAGTTTGTACAATCTGGTCAAGCGAGTGATATAAAAGTATTCCGACAAACGAGCAATACATAGTACACATGTACTTTTATAAAGTATGGACATGAGATTTTATAGAGCATATGTGGATCCCTCATTCCATACTTAGGCACTTTTTGGATCGCAGGTCCTCGGCTCGACGGGCTAAAAATTGAGCGTTTTTTGTTTTGTGTCCTACAAATAGGACCCAGACTTCCGCGATATACAAATTGAGAGGTGGACTTGTGGGCTGCTTGACTCAACATTACACTTTTATTGGTATGGTAATTTAAGGGTAATGGGGGTTATTTTTTTATAATGGCTCAAGGTTGATGGTCATGGGTTAGGGTCTTAGGGTAATGGAGGTTAAAGGTTATAGGTGTTTAAGTGCTTATAAGTTTGGAGTAAATGATTATGTGTTAGGGGTATGTACTGATATGTTAAGGTGATAGGGGTTAGGTATTTATACAAGTTAATTGTTAGGAAATATAATGGTTACTAGAGTTAGTTATCATAAGGGTTATTGTTAATGTCTTCAATAGTTAGGAAGATGGAATTATGGGTTGTATGGATTAGGGTTTACATTGACTAAAGGACATACAAGTTAAGGTTTATATGGGTTAGGAGTGGTATGGTTAGGGATTAAGTGTGATAATGGTTCAGGATTACATGAATTAGGGGTCATAATTTTTGAAACTTAAGGATTATAAGGGTTAAACACTAGATGGTGAGGGGTTGTAGGGAGAAAGGATGAGTGATGATAAATATTCAAGAGGATTGGGGCTAGGGTTTATAAAGGTTAAGGGTTTAATATTAGGGATAATATGGGTTATGGTTGGTATATGTTAGGGGTTATAAATTTTATGTATTATTGGGGTTATTATTTAAGACATATAATGCTTAGCGATAAGTGGATAAATATTTAAGGGTTAGAAGTGATAGGGATAGGGGTTATATATTATGAGTAATGCGAGTTATGGGTTATGACAATAAAAGGTTATTGATGTTAGAGATAATTGAGAGGGATTAACATATAAAGGTCATATGGATTAGGGTTCATATAGGTTTCTATATAGGGATTATAATGGTTAGGGTGAGGGGTCACGTGGGTTTCTAGTTAGGGGTTATAATGGTTGGAGATTATAGGGTTAGGAGTTAGCAATTATAGGGAACAAGTATTATAAGGGTTCCTAGGGGATATAATAGTTGATAGTTAGAAATTATAGATGTTAGAGGTTAGAAATGACAAGGTTATAGATTATAAATGATAAGGTTGTGTTCAAAGATGAAAATACTTAAAGAAAATGTGTCTATATTGAAATATATGCTCAGGTGGTGCAATAATTGTTTACAAGTGTGTTTTAATAAGCTATGGTTTAAATATTTGATGTAAAGTTTTTTCATTATTTTTTTGCAAAGTAAAATCAGGTTTCTATTACTCTAGTGATCCTCTACTCAAATTGTAACAGGGCCTTCCAATTGTCGTCAATGGATGGTGATGAAATTCACTAAGGATAGAAAGTGAAGGAATGATAGAGAAAATTGTAGTGAATCATTCTTAGGGTAACTCCAAGAAGACTACAACTATATATCTCAAGTGGTTTTGCAATGTTATGAAAGCCACCTAGTGATAAACCTAAGTTTGGAAACTAAGATACATCTTCACAAATTGTGGACAAGGGATTACTAGATTTCAATGGTATAGTATCGACAATAAAACTTGAAGGAGCTAGTTGGCTCCATCAAAATCTCATCCTCGATGTAAGCATTGATGCTTAAATGAGAGTATGTCCCTTGCACTAGAAAAAACATGTGTTGGAAAGGATCTTAAGTTCTTTAGGAAAAAACTATATTTCAATGAGAAATTATCATGGGAATGTATTTAGATGCCTATCCACATAATCCTAACGTACACTATAATTTTTTTTTTATCTCAATGGAGAAATTGAGTCAATTAAATGATTAAGTTGATTTATTTTTAGATATCTAGGATTGACATCATGAACCAAGCTATTTTGATTTAAGGTGGGATGAAGGAGGTATTTCACACTTCCAATAGTTTCCAATTCACCAAAATCATTTATTAGAACAAGTGATAGGGAATACTTTAATTGAAGAGTCTTTAGGCATTTCATTTTTTTGTGTGATGCAGAAAATGACAAATGCTTGAAGTAAATTGTTGAAAATGAAATGCTTAATTAAGCGATAAATGCTTAAACAAATGAGTTCATTCTTTATTTATCTATCTTAATTTTTTGAATAATATAAATAAACACCACTATGTCGGATATCACCCCTATTAAATGGGTAGTGCCTCGTGATCTTTTCAGGACCCTAACAAGCCTTACTACAGTCAACCAACTGGAAGTAGTTTACAAACTTCCTCTAGGTCTGAGGGAAGTTTTAAACAAATCTCCTTCTTAGAACCCCTTATTCCTCCTTGACTAAGTCATAAGTAAGGCGACCTAAGTTTAGATTGCTTACAAGTATAATTTTTTTTATATAATATCTTAGTATACTAATTTAGATATTAGTTCTTCCACTATATAATCACACATGAAAAATTAAAGTCTTTGTACTAGACATTATTTTTTCAATACAAATTTAATTTAAATTAAATTAATGCATATATATATATATATATATATATATATATATATATATATATATATATATATATATATATATATATATATAGGGTTGGTTTAACTTGTTGTCATTAATAATATAAGCATTTCACTATTTTTATACATTTACTAAAAATTTCATGTCTTTACATTTAATATCTATACACCATAATTCAATAATTAGTCATACAAGTTCATTATGCCCATTTAGTTATTTTTCCAAATGAAATTGACTCTATTTGTGATTTTATATGGATGTCCTATAAGTGAGCACTATATTTTAAAAAGTTTTAATGTTTTAAAAAAATAAATTTAATGTTTTAATGTTATTAAAATTATATAATATTTTGAAATTTTATGATATCAATTTTATATAATATTTTTTTGGAAGTATAAAAAAATAATAGATTCCTACCTTATCGGGAGATTATTATGTTTAAAATAATGGTATAAAAAATCATTGAAATTTCTAAAAAAACCTAGTCACTAAAATGACTTGGTTACTTATTATGTTTAAAATAATGGTATAAAAAATCATTGAAATTTCAAAAAAAAAACTAGTCACTAAAATTACTTGGTTACCTAGGTTTGGATCACTTGAAGCACAACTCAATTATCATACATGGCAGTAAAATGAAAAACCGCTATTACAGTTTACTAATGGTTACGTACTCATTTCAATATTGTTTAAAAATTGTAATTATTTAATAAATGAATAAATTATGAAAAAACTTTTGGAATTGAATTGTGTTATAGTTTTTTAAATATTAGTTTCAATATTGTTTAAAAATTGTATTTATTTAATAAATAAATTATAATAAAATTTTTGGAATTGAATTATGTTATATATTTTTAAATATTTTAATGTTTAGATTGGACACTCTACTTATCATCAGGGGAACCACATGAAGTTTTTGTAAGATAGAAAAGAGTAAACTTTAAAATAAAACACATAAGACGTAATAGAAATATTCATCTTGAAATATTATTAAAATAATAGTAATATTCAAATTTAATGAAATTAGTTAAATTAATATTATTATAAAAAAATATGATTTGGTTAAAGTTATTAGAATGATGACCATAAAAATGATGAAAAAGGGAAATATAGGTTTACTAACTAATAGAAAAAACATTTTCAAAGGGATAAGGTAATGAATAAGATAATAAATGAAGGAATAATTAAGAGAAAGGGTAAATGGAAATTTACAGAACATATCTATATAACCTACACATTAATAGAGGAAAAAGTTAGTGTTTGATATTGGCACTTAAATGATATCTATATAACCTACACATTAATAGAAGGAAAAGTTAGTGTTTGATATTGGCACTTAAATGATGACATATTTATTGGAATTTGATAAAGGAAGAATTCTTAAAACTATAATTTGTATTATTTAAATGTCAATTTTAAATAGATGGTTAGATTTGGAACATGATAATTAGTCTAGAATTGCAATTTACAAGTGATAAAATTATAAATTTACATCTATCTAAATTTTCAAATTGAAATAATGGGATAAAATGATGACTATTTTCCTACATTGAAAATATAAAGAAATAGATTCACAATTAGCTAAAATGATAAACATTCAAGAAATGAATAAACCAAGGTATAAGAAAAGGCTAGAAAAAGGATAGGATTTAGATAATTGGTCTTAAAATGAAAAGTAATATATATGGCAAAGATAACCTTAACTCTCTCTCTCTCTCTCTCTCTCTCTCTATATATATATATATATTAAATATCACTATGAGATAAAGGAGGGGATTGGAGAGAAAAAAAAAAACACAAACAAAAGAAAGGGATGTAGAGAAAAATGTAAGGATGGGGAGAAAGGTTTATTGAAGTAGATGATGAATGATGGACTTTCAGGAAAAATTAAGTAATTAAGTTTATAGTCATCTTGTCAATTAAAATGTTATGTTGTTTTTCAATTTCAAGGGCTTCCTTAATAATGTGAGATGATTAATTGGTCAATGATGCTAGGATTTTGACTTAGTAAAAGCAAATAAGGAGTTAGGTATTATGAGAATGCTCTACTATAGCTTTGTGTTGGTTACATGTTCTTTGAGATGAGTTTGGATCAACCTACTTGTTTGGTCGGTGTAGGATTTTCCAAAGGAGTGGGGAATTTGGTAAATTCCTTGGGAGAGCATAGGGCGAGTTTTATCTTTAACACTTCTAAAGAATTTCTTTAGGGTTTTGGGGGGTTTAATAAGAGTTTTAATATTCTTCTTAGCCAAGATCTTAGAAATGTGATGGGTAATGCCATGAATGCAAGGTATCAAAATTAGGGCCTGAGGAGGGGAGGTGGAAAGGGGTTTTTTTGGAGGGTGGAGCAAACGGATTTGTTAATTTCGTAAATATAATAACCATTGGATAGGAAAGCATTAGTAATTTGGGCTCTTTCTCTTTGTTTAGGAGGTGGGGAATGAAAATTTGAATGGATCTAGTAATAATGGTTTTGTGAACAACATATTTTTGAACAAGGTGGTGGTCAGATTAGGCATAAAAGTATCTATAAATATGAAGCTTTCAAGGTATCTATTAGTATGAGTCTTTGAGTATGAGTATGGGTTTTTTTAATATGTCTTGTAAATTTTCTTCTATCAATATGTAGATTATATAAATATGCCTTATAAATTCCTCGTTACCATTTCTTTTAATTATTCCCTCTTTATCATCTTATTCATTACCCTTTATTATCTTATTCATTACTCTAATCCTTTGAGAATGATTTTTCTAGATAAATTGGATCTAAGCCCAAGCTATTAAAAAGAGTGTTGTCATCCCTCCCAAAATAGAAGAAGAAAAAAATAAATTTCATATCAATTAATAAACTTATATTTCCTTTTTATACTCTTTCCATAGTTATAATTATTTTATTTCTTTAAATAATTTTTTTATAATACTATTATTTTAATTAACTTAATAAAAACTTTAAATAATAATAATTATTATTATTATTATTATTATTATTATTTAAATAAATAATTCTAAAACATTCTATATATATAATTATAGTTTAATTACTTGGTTATATTTCATAAATTACCATGCAATTCAATTCCAAAATTTATATATATATATATAATTCAATTCCAAAAAAATTATCATAATTATGATCGTTTGTAAAACTTTCATACTCAAAAATATTATCATAATTATGATATCTATTGTTTTTTTTTTTTAATTTTTTCTAAATTATATTAATAATTTGATAGATTGTTTTTTAAGGATTGGGTCAATTTGGGAGCAATTTTTTTCACTAATTACTTTTCTGGTAGGTTTTATGGCTATTTGCTTTAGTTACTTTTTCGACAAGTTTTATGGATATTTGCTTTTAAATTTCCAGCAAATCTAGAATTCTATCGATTTTCTGAATATTTAAGTTGATTTAAAATAGGGCAAAACCCCTACGGAAAGGTTTTGAAATTCTTGAAACTTTAATTCATAAGAAACTCAAAATACCCCTGAAAATCTAACCAATGAAAATCTAACCAATTTAAAGCCCAAAAATTTAGTGAGAGAATGAGTCTGTCTTTGCTCCAGAGTTATCCTACTCCCTTTTTCTAATCTTATACATCAAAACATAAGCACCGGGGGCACGAGTTTGAGTATAGGACCATCCTCAGCTTTCAATTGGCATTTGACTAGAGGCTTTTGTATATGCTTCGGATTCAATGAAACCTTCTTTCTGTTTTAAATTCCATGAAAACAGAAGAAAGTCCAGAGTCTTTCGTTTTTTCGTGTTCTTTTAAGGCTCAATAATCATATTCATCCATCAAGTTCTACAAATTCATGGTTTAGTACAAAATTATTTGTATTAGCAACTCCCGCCTTGGAATATGGTGCAGTTTCACTCCATCGATATCCGAATGACATAGAAATGTTTAAACTCTATTTCACAAGTTCGGAGATCGAGCTAATCATGTACACATATCCCATTATCATTGACAACTGTCACAGGTTTATCGTATAACTTTCACACAGACACAAAAACATGAGGTTTAGTTCAGATTAAGATCTGAAACGCTACTTGCAGGTTTCTTGCAAGGGTTGCAGGATCTGGGTCTGCATACCCTGAAAACATGTTCTTCACCCGTTCGTTCGTCTACCTGAACAATCCATCTGCCCGTGTCGCCTCTGGAAGTTGTACTTTTCACATTTTTATAATCACAGCATTTCCTCTTGGGAATCACACCCATGACGTTAATGGACTCCACTTCCTGTTGTGTTTGAGGGGAGTACTGATTATTATAATCAGTACCGATTCTGGTCACCTCTATGCCTTTGCCAATTGGAAGAGTATCAGATTTGGCACCGGGCTTCCTCTTGAACGTCCTGGCACAGGCAGTTGTGGCCTTCCTATCAAACAGATTGTTGGCAACCACCACCGCTCGAGAGGGATTTAGATTCAAAAGCGTAAACAAAACCTGGTAATCTTCAGT
>ML793193.1:125080-157521 GCA_009831015.1 Picea engelmannii | reverse complement strand
AAAATCTCTGTCTAATGTTTGTATTTTCCATTGTATATTTTCTGTTCTTTTCTGAATATCTGTTTACAGTAGACATTGTACAAGGTTAGAATTTACAGTATTCTCAATAAAAAAATTCAATGAACTATACATTTAGTACAAATGTGTTACTAGTCACTATGATAATGAACACTTGTAATAGTTTAGCTCTAGTTCTTCATGCAACCCCTAGATAGTCTTACATGGCACTGTTAAGAAAAAAAATTTATGATTAAATATTTATGATGTCTAGATTCTATTGTAATTATCAATTGTGTTATTTTTTCATTTGTACACCATCACTATTTCCTCTTTTATGTGGAGCTTGATACAATTTCCATAGTGGACTTGCTAGTTTTGCAAATTGACTATATCTGCAAGTGGTGGAAAGCCTAGAAAGAAAACTTGTCACATATGGTATGACGTATATATTATTATGACATATTTAGAATCCAGACAAATAGGTTCTATCAAATTAAATTGACTATATCTGCAAGTGGTGGAAATCCTAGAAAACAAACTCGTCACATATGGTATGATGTATATATTGTTATGACATATTTAGAATCCAGTCAAATAGGTTCTATCAAATTAAGTTTCTTGGGGAATCTAATAAAAAAATTGATGGATATATCAGTGTATAACACTATATTGTAGAAACCACGAGATTGTGTATGCAAGGATATGTCCAAGCATATAGAGCCTTTGAACTTGCTAGGAAATACACTATTCTAATGAGGCTCTTGCATCTATTTTACCTATTCCCACTGTTTCATCATGTCATTTGACATCCGTTACAAGGAACATATATTACAAGTAAATACAATAGCGCATCCCCATCTCTTACTTAATATGTTTTTCAAATCTAGTAAGTTTTTACAATGGTTCTCAACCATACATCAATTCATATGGTGTTAATAGACTTAAAAATGAATTATTTTATCTTCTAGGTTTATGAAATCTCTAGCAATTAGTGATACCCCTACTCCAGGCTCATATCCCATTACATCATTTTGTGGGTCTGATTAGATGGGTCTTAATTTTACATTAATGAACTTAAATAAGTTATTTGATCTGTAAGGTTTGTGAGATCTCTAACAATCAGTCATACCCCTATGCCAAAATCATATTTCTCTTCATCAATCCATGGGTTTGGTCGAAGGGGTCTTAGATTTACATTAACACAATCCCCTATAGCCAATGAAGGGTTGCTTGCCAATATTGATCCTACAAGTCCTAAGAAATCGAAACCCACTCTAAGTAGTGTAGGTTTTCATATTGTATTTAGTAGTAAATATAATCATGAAATCAACATTAATTTGAATTCTTGTAGTACTAAGTTTTTCTTTCTCTTTTTTGTGATCTTTAGGTAGCTGCAAAATTATTTTTTGTTGGTGGGCTCAATTGTTTTCATTCATAAGCCATTCCAACCTTTGATTCTACTAAAGTAGAAAGGGCATCAATTGTACTAACAGGGAGGAAATTTTTGCAGCTAACAATAATATGTAGGATCTTATTATGCATACAAAAATGTTGTAGAATTTAGAATAATTCAAAATAACTATCATGAATTGCAAATTTTTATAATTATTTATTAATGTTGTGCAAGTTCAGGAAGTGAGCACAATTACCTTTAGTTGAAGCTTAATGATATGAAAACAATATATCATTCAAACTCTTGTTTTAAATGTTGTAGAGAGTCTTATGAGTACATATAGATCCTACATAGTAATATTTTTTTAACAAAAACTGGGATTTTTTTTTTTCAAAGAGGCGCGATCAAAACTGCTGAGGAGCTACAAAGTCCTTCAAAATTCAAGTCAATCGAGGGCCTCAATTAAACCACTATTACAAGATACTAATAACTGTTTCAAATACTCAAACGAAAACTTCACATAAAACAACCTCACTGAATACACTCGGAAAAAAAACTCTGAGGATAAGAGTGAAGACACATTGCATCTAAATTAACCTAATGGGGAGGAGCTCGTCGATTTGGCTAACTTATGAGATTGACTTCGTGTTACCGTTGGTTGAGATGTGGCATGTGATGTCTTCTTATTTCTTACTACTATCCAGCCTTCGTTTTCATATGTTTAGGTACTTGTGATGCATGTATTTCCTAGATTGTCTTGATCTGGAGCTTCTATTTTTTCTTCATCCAATATCCCAACATCATCAGCCTGATATGCCCAACAATATGATGATTGAGGAGAATATAGGACTTGAGGTCCCTCATCTAAAACCTGAGGGGAAGATGCCTCTATCTCTTATTTCTTATTGGATTCTAGAATCATGACTAATGATAACAGAGTTGGATGATGAGGAAGATCTGGATAAGACGTCTTTTCATTGGCTTGAGGGGGATTTGAGATAAATTGATGGTTGTCATTTAAGCCCACCCACCAAGTGGATTTTTGAGGCTTTAAGTTCTTCTTGGGACCTTTGGGACAATGGGTTGTAAGATGTCTCGTTTCAAAACAAGATCTACAACGTAAGGAAACTCTCTCATAGTTGAGTTTCTAAGAACAAGAATAATTTTTACTAGTAAGAATAACTTCGACTGGGAATCCGTTACTGAAGTCCATTTCCATGAAGATACAGGAAAAAGTGGAGGTGTTGTGCCTTGAATTTTCACAACTTTCATAGTGTAACTTTCCCAATGTCGAACCAATGGATTAGAGTGATGGTAAATGCCATAAATGAAAAGGAAGGTTGGGGAGCCTCACCCAAACATGAGTTGAGGAGAGAATGTCAATAGCTGGATTGAAAGAAGGAGTCCAGGGTTTCATGCACAAACCAGAGTTTCCCCAAAACCACAGACCAGAGTTGAGAATCAAATCATGATCTTCTTCAATGTCGAACTCAACAATAAAGAATCCTTTAGCACAAGGATGAATGAAAGCTTGATGTTGCATAATAGGAATCCAGGTAATTGAGGTTCAACTATTGAGATCAACTAACTTTGGCCAAAAACCATTGAAACGAAAGACCAAACTCACAGATATGTAGTATTCTTCCTCTTCCTTATCATCTTGACCCATGGGAATGACAAGGGGAGGGGATTCTTGAACCAAAAGAGATGAAGAAGAAAGAGCAGGGATCCATTGAACAACCTCACAGAAATAGGCCTTATAATTCGATGCAAAAACCGTTCTGGACACTGAGCAGGAGGGAAAAACCCCATTGCATGGGGCACCCACAGAGAGGGACGTGACCATAGACATTGTAGGCGAAGAAGAATGAAGTGAGCTGCAAGCTTGACTCGCATAGAGGTCACGAGCGACCAAGGTTAAACCCTAGCCATCGCGCACCAGGGGAAGAGCGGCACCATCGGGGGCATTATAAACTAGTTTTCTATTAATATTAGTAGTTTTAATATATCATCTATTTAGATAGATCAAAAATTTTGATCCATAAAGTTAAGTCCTTAAATCATACTATAACTAACTAACTATGGTGTTGTTGATCATAAAATGTTTGAACATGTGCAACGAGGAACAAGTTAGGTACTTATATATGTTAACTCTTTCCAGATTTAAAGGAGTTGTTAGTGAAAACTAAATATTAATCATTTTAGTTTGTTGGTATACTAAATACTATACTACTATGATTAACAACATATATATAGTTTATGCTTATTATGTTTTTAAGTTAGTAGCTTCTTTTGTGTTGCTAATTGTTTGTGGGTTTTTTTTTTTAATTGAGTACTTATTACACATTTAATATTTTTGAATAGCATAGTCATTTTCCTACTCACTTATTATTTAGTATTTTAATTGTTTTTAATCATATTTTTATTAAGAGATAGGTACTAAGTAGAAATAGTATTTTAATTGTTTTTAATCATTTTTTCTTAAGAGATAGGTACTAAGTAGCTTTTCTACTCATTCCACTTGTATAATATATAAATTCCTTTGATCTTCAATGTGATTTGAGAATATATTAAATGTCTTATTTTCATACTATAATAAATTTGACAATTGTCAACTAATATGTGTAATGTCCCCCATCTTAACTGAGGAACATTACTTGTGGAAAGTACACCTAAAAATGAAAATTTTATGCTAACTCATTTCCTGTAGCTTACTAGCTATGATTTATACACATTTTAAACCAGATTTTGATACCCATAATGAACTACATATACAAAATTCTAAATGAACATGAATGCAACCAATAAACTCATTCACAACAACAATTAAACTATTCACATACACAAAGTTAAGCACACCAATTAAATTCATGACATAACTCATGAAATAGATAAATACTTATCTTTTAAAATACGTGTGCAACTAGTTGCTTGACAAGGACATTCCACACAACCATAGACTTGTTGTTCTAAATATCAAAAACAATTCACCCCCGAGTTGAGGCTAGGAATCCACAAAAGAAGGGTGCTTCTCACAGTCCACTCCCAACTCAATATCACACAACCCGCTAGTATTCTCCTACAACTATCTTGAATTTCCTCTAGCTCTCTTTCTTTTGACCTGCCCAACCCAAAGAGTGTACCCCTTCACTGCTCTCAGTCCATCGGACATCCCATTCATTTATCAGGGTCTCTTTGGCATAGGTAACTATGAATCTCTCTGTTGGGAACTCAAGGGAACTTACTGCTAGGAAAACTACCAGCAAGAAACAACAAACACTTGTTTCTATAGTGCAACCCACTCAACAGTTCACTCTTCAGGCCCGAAAACCTATCTCTTTGATTTCCATCTCCAAATGCTCAAGAAAGTCTCCGCAACATGCTCCAGAATTCTCCCCAACCTTCTTGGTCTAGTTCCAATGCTTTTTTTCTTGTTCTCCCTTATTGTTTATCCCAAAATCGAATATGTAAAACTTTTTGTAACTGCCCATACGAATTTCCTCCATTTTCCAAAAACAATTCATTGTTCACTTTTCCTAATGTTGATTGTCCTTCAACCCCTCCCATGCTCTCCAATAACTATGGGATGTGAATCTCACACCCATCCTCTTACATGAATTTAATTATTGGGCTTTCATACACAAACAAAATATTAGAAGTTATCCCCAATGATAATAAAATTCAGGAAAATGGGCTGAAGTAATACCTATAATTAATTTCCCCCCTTGGAACCCTCTTATACACTCTCTTCTTTCGTGGAAAACTCAGCCCCCATCTTTGTCCATATCCCCAACATATGGTATCACATTATATTTATTAAAATCAGAAACTACATTTTTTATATTACATCGCTTGGCCATAGCCACATTCATATCTACATTATGTATTTATTAAACTAGGGATTATAGTGGGGATGTTACATTCCCCCTCCCCTATAATTGTACACTGTCTTCGGTGCACAACACCATGCCTAAATACATATACAAATTTACATCACAATACAATATTCAAAAAAGGAAGTAAAATTATGCAATTTTTACCCTCCAACCGTAGCCCCAACCAAAATCTTAATTTCTTCTCAACTTGATAACCCAAGGAATGTGCCCCCTTCACTGACTTCAATCCATCAGAATACACCATTCTTTTATCAGGTTTATCAACACAAGTGACCAAGAATTTTGAGATGTGGTTCTGGGCTGCCCAAAAATGGAGTCTCTCATTTTAAGCTTTTGTTTTCTTCGAAATTGGAAAAAATTTGTGGATACTCCTTCCACATAGTTTCTTCATACTCCCATGTTGCATCTTCATGACCGTAGCATTTCTATTGAACCTTTACCATCCCTATGGCTCTATTCCTAATCACTTTGAATTTCTAGTCCAAGATGCGTACTAGTTCCACCCATAAATCCCCTTCATTTTCCACATGGATCGCAATCCAATCAATTATGTGGTTAGATATAAGCACATATTTATTTAACAATGATACATGAAATACATTATGCACTCTCATGGATGCAGGAAATGATAACATATATGCAACTGGCCCTATCTTCTCTAATATTTCAAAAGACCCACAATATCTTGTTGCTAACTTTGGGAAGCAACCCAATATTAGCGAACTTCTTTTCAATTTCGATTTAAGAAATACATGTTTGCCGACTTTAAAATATCTAAAAAAAAATTTCATGTCTGCATAACTTTTATGCTTGTCCTCGACGACCTTTAAATTTTTTCTGATCCTTCTCATCTTCTCTTCCATTTCTTTTAACAAAGCTGGCCCAACAACAACTCTGTCTGATGGGTTATCCCAACTCACTAGTGTGTTACATTTCCTGCCATAAAAAGCTTCAAATGGACTCATTTTTAATGAGGCTTGATACCCATTATTGTAAACAAACTCTAATAAGTGGATGTATTCTTCCCACTTCGATGGTCAGTCCATCACATACATCCTAAGCATGTCCTCAATTATCCTATTGGTCCTCTTTGTTTTCCCATATGACTCTGGGTGATATGTTGTACTGAGATTTAAATTTGTTACAAAGCCTTTGAACAAACCTTTCCAGAATTTGGATGTAAACTTGGAATCTTTATCTGAAACTATTTCCTTAGGCACTCCATGTAGCCAGACAACTTCCTTCATGTATATCTCTACAATGTTCGTTGCTTTATATATTGTCTTCATAGTAATAAAATGTGTTGCCTTAGTCAATATTTCCACCACCACCATGATGGAATCATGTTGCTTCATTATTCTGAGCAGATTTGTAATAAAATCTATTGTAAACACTTCCCACTTACATTCTGGAATGAGAAATGGTTGTAGAATCCTCATTGGATGTATATGTTATGTCTTTACTTTTCCATTCTAGACACTTGGCTATGTAATTAACCACTTCTTTCTTCATTCTTGACCAAAAGTACTGGCTCCTTACAACTGTAATGGATTTTTGATATCTTTGGTGCCCAAGATATGACACATTATGCATTTATCTCAGCATATATTTTTCATCTCCATGGAATTCAACACATACATCTTGTCTCTGTACAAGAGGATTCCATCCTCCTTCAATTCATAATTTTTAAATTTCTATTGTAAATTTCCTTGTTGTAACTTTTCCTTTATTTGTAAATAATGTTGATATGAATTTTCCACTTCAAGAATTTTATTTTTTAAATATGTCTTGTACATGTTGATGGATGAAATATGCATTTCATGAGCTCTTCTATTGAGTGCATCAAACACCTAATTTTATTTTCCTTTGATATGTTGAATTTCAAAGTCATACTCACTAAGAAATTCCAACCATCTAGTTTGCTTGGCATTTAATGTCAATTGTCCAAATAAATGTTTCAGACCACATTGGTCTGTCCTTATCTCAAATATCCTCCCCATGAGGTAATTTCTGCACATTTTTAATGCATGTACAATGGTTACTAATTCTAGATCATGTGTAGCATAATTTCTCTCATGCTCTTTCAATTTTTGGGACTCATAGCATACCACGTGATCCTTTTGATTGAGAACTCCAATGAGCCCTTCCTTCCATGCATTTTTGCACACTACAATGTCTTCATCTAGATCTAGAACCTTTAATATGGGTGCACTTGTCACAATATATTTCAAATGATGAAAACTTTCTTCACACTCGGAAGTTCATTCAAATTGCACTCCCTTCTTTTGCAAAGAAGTGATTGGGATTGTAATCTTTGAAAACCCCTTTATGAATCTTCGGTAATAAATTGCAAGACCCATAAATGATTTGACATGTGCCACACTTATTGGCACTAGCCACCCTATAATGGCCTCTATCTTCTCGAGATCAACTGTTATCCCATCTGTTAAAATAATATGCCCCAAGTAGTGAATATTATTTTGATAAAAGATGCACTTACTTAACTTGGCATATTATTTATACTCCCTTAAAACCTTTAGAAACATTCTTAAATTCTTCTCATGCTCCTCCTCAGACTTAGAGTAGATGATAATATCATCTAAGAAAACAATTGCAAACTTTTCCAGGTACTTCCTGAACACTTCATTCATCAGACACATAAAAATAGTTGGGGCATTTGATAGTCCAAATGGCACTATTGTGAATTCATAAAGTCAATACCTTGTTCTAAATGTTGTCTTGTTGATATATTCTTCCATTATCTTCACTTGATGATATCATTATCTCAAGTTAATCTTGAAAAATACTCTTCCATCTTTCAGTTGATCAAACAGATCATCAATCCTTGGCAAAGGATATTTGTTCTTTATAGTGACCTTATTTAGTTGTCTAAAATCAACATACATCCTTAAGGATCTATCTTTCTTCTTAAAAAAAATAATCGGGGCTCCAAAAGTTGACACACTTGGGAATATATACTCCTTCAAAAGTTCTTCTAGTTGCAACTAAATTTTTTTTAATTTAGGTGTTCTCATTCTGTAAGGTGGCTTGGACACTAGGGAAGGTCCTTGCACCAAATCGATATATTTTTCCGGTGAAAATCCTAGTATTTCCTCAAAAACATCTTCAAAATATTTTAAGACTGGATGGTTTTCAATACTTTCCACTTTATCTCTGGCTTCCTCTTCCACGTGGGCTTCAAAAATTTGACATCCCTTCCTAAAACTCTTTTTCAACTGCATGGATAAAATTTCTCTGATCAAGACAAGTTATTGTCTTGTTGTAAATGTCTAGGATAACATGATTTTTTTCCATCCATTCCATTCCAAATACACATTCATGCAAACCCAAATGTATAATTTTCACATCAACCTTTGTGCTAAGTCCATTCATGTCTATTGGGAAATATTTTACCAACTCATTGATCTTTAACTTAGCCCCTGTGACTAATTGAACTAACCAAGATTTCTTATGCTTACTCCTTTGTAAGTGAAATTTTTCAACAATGTTAGAGTTTATGTAACTATGGCTAGCTCCATAATCAATTAAAATTGTTATGGGTTGATTATCAATCTTACTTTGTACTTCAATCATAGGAGATTGATACTCTGTTTGCTTATTGTCCAAGGTTGCATAAATCCTTGGCATGCTTCCTCCCATGTCTTCAATTGTTTTAGCCTCTTGAATATTGTTAATAGTCCTCATTCTTCCTCCTTTGTGAGGGCAGTCCATATACAAGTGATTTCCCTCACATCCCCAACATTTTACATGATGCTACCTTTCCCTTTTCCTAAATGATTATGTCGTCTTGTGCTCATTTTGGGTTGATTGTCCTTGTTGATTTTCTTGGGTTTTATTTATGAAAAGGGGTGGCTTAAAACCTTTCTACCTTTTCTCTTTCTTACCCTTCATCTTTTCATTCCAAGCCTTTTGGAAGACTGACCTTCATTTGTTTTTCTCATAGAGATGCTTTGCTCTCTTTATGGATTCCTCCAAATCCCTCAAGTTATCATATTTTATCTTGTCACTGTAGAAGGAGCGTAACCCACTAAGAAAAATTTGGATTTTGAACTTCTCATCCTAAGATCCCTAATTCCAATTATTTATGGTAATGCCATAAAAATTAAGTACTTGCACTCATGTAATATTTACCACAATTCTATAATAATCCTAGATGATATAAGTTAGACCCACACAACCCTTGCATCATAAATTTCTCATCTTAATTGTGATAAACCCAAAAAAATAAAACGTACTATATTCTATGCCTAAACATGATACCTAGAGAAGAATGAAGAAATCCCTCTGAAAATGATAGACCTGACTCCTGATATACGACGAGAGGAATATCAAAATCTTGATATATGTAATAGCTTTATTTTTACTGAGGTCCTTACTCATCCAATGGTGCCTCACCTCATTTCGATGTGCATTTTGTAAAAAAAAATAAAAATTCATAGAAACCCAAAAAAAATGCGCAATAATCCAACCCTAATCAAGGATCATATTTTCCCTGTATTAACCAAATATTGTAGATATTATCAACATTAACTTGCACAATCCTCACAGACATAATTACAGAAACATAAGAATACCAAAATCAATTTCTAATATAGTGATCTCCAACCAGGGTGACACTGATACCAAATTTTATTTGGTTCTAGGCCACTTAACAAAGGTTAGATTTACAATTGTAGATCTATTGAACTTGATTGCATTAAAAGTGAAAATATGTTTTTATGAAGGCTTGAATCCAAATCGAATATACCTTTGTGAATGTGTTATTAATTTCATATATCATCACTTAATGCATTTAATGAACATGATAGTGGAAATAATATGCACAAGAAAACATGAGACAAGAAATTCACACATGAGGCAAGAGATCACCAAGTTGTTAACATAGTTCACTAGAACCTTCCGGCCACATCTCCAGATCCTCTTGAAATATGAATCACTGTATTATCCTTCCTTTGAAAGGGCTGAAATATTCTCACAAAATGTGGCACATGATCCAAGGCTATCATATAAGTGACATTTATTCATACACCAGAAGGACTACTTTCTCCTCGATGGAGGGGGATCAAATCTCCCAATGAAGGGGATTACAAACAACAAGCATGTTTTTTTTTATTCTCTCCTCCAAGAGCTCTCCAAAATAGCCTCCACATATGGCTTCCAAAATCTCTCCCAATAAAGAGTTTAAATAGTTTCCTTAGTCTTCCTAATCCAAAGAGACAAGATCCACAAATTTAGGATCTCATAACCACTCAAGGAAAAAAATGAGAAAGCATCTCAACTAACTCATGAGACCCTTAACTTTCTCCTCAAGACTAGGAAACCACTTGTAATAAAATGAGGAAGAGTCCAAACCAACTCATGAGACCCTTAACTCTCTTCTTAAGACTAGGAAACTAATTTCCCCTTAAAATTAGGAAACTAATTTGTGAGTTGGATTCTCTCACAAAAATAATTTCCCACTTTTACAATTAAATGAACAATACATGGGATTCTCAAACTCACTTCAAGAATTAATCATTTTTTCAATGTGCATGACTAATACATGAGTTTCTCATACTCATTTTAAGTATTAATCATTTTTACAATTTAATTAATTCCTGGATCAAACCTCCCCACCTATTAATTTAATTAATTATTCTTTTCCACCTATTATCAAAATTTTTAATGATTTATCCCATGGTGTGCAAAGTAGGAATTTTCCATGTGGAGATCTTCCTAGATCAAACCTCCCCACAAAAATCACTTTTGGTCCTCCAAAAGTATAGAGAGGAACTGTAACTTGAATATCTGCAATCAACTTCTATGAAGAGTCTTACACTCCACGATTCACTTCCCCACTACTCGATCTACATAAAAAATGTCTTTGATAGGCTGCACCCTTCTTCTTGTTCACCTTTGTACTTCAGAATGAGGATGTCAATGCCAACACTTGCACCAATGCAAATCTGTAGTTGATTCCCTGATATGCATAACAAATGTCTCTAAAACGCCGCACCCTTCTTTTCTTCCACCTTTGTACTTCGGAATTAGGATGTCGATGGAAACACTTTCATCAATGAAAATTCGTAGTTGATTCTTTGATTTGCATAACAATGTCTCTAAAAGGCCACACCCTTCTTCTCCTTCACCTTTGTACCTCAAAATGAGGATGTCAAGACAGGCCTTAGGAAAAATTAATGCCTCTCACTCAACAGTGGCTACAAGATCCATTAGAATGTTGCAAAAATAGGCCTAGGAAAAATAATGACTCTCACTCAACAGTGGCTACAAGACCCATTACAATGTTGCCTAAACAAGCCTAGGAAAAACAATGCCTCTCACTCAACAGTGGCTACAAGACCCATTACAATGTTGCCAAAATAGGCCAAGGAAAAACAATGCCTATCAATCAACAGTGGCTACAAGACCCATTACAATTTTTTCAAAATAGGCCTAGACAAAACAATGCCTCTCACTCAATAGTGGCTACAAGACCCATTACAATGTTGCCAAAAAAGGCATAGGAAAAACAATGCCTCTCACTCAATAGTGGCTACAAATATTTTACAATGTTTCATGGAAAATTCCATTTTCAAAATGGCAATTACATAAAATTTTAAGGAAACATTACCATTACGGAAAATACCCCCAAATGTGCACTAGTGGTAAACTCTTTTTTTTTTTTTTCTAATCCCCCCATTACAAACATGTGCAAAATAACAAATAAGGAAAATGCCATCATCATCATACTCGTCCCGCAATTTTGAGACTTTTGGTTGTAAACATGACTACTTTATGTCGAAGTGTCAAAATGGTCTCTTACCACACCGTATTGGTTTGCATGTAAGTCTCAAACAATGAATTTCTTGCAATAATTCAGATCTTGTTGCCTTGCTGCAACACTCAAAGATCACCAAAATCTGCAACATATTTTCATCTTCTTGCAATTTAAAAAAAGAGGAAAATATAATAAATGCATGAAACTTACAATGGTTTTCATGCCAAGGTGCTCAATCATTGCTCTAATCTTAGAATACCCAGTACCAACGACTCAGTCTCATCATTATGCAACTTTTTACTATAAACTCGACATGTTCTTAAAAGTGCAACTCTGCCTCGAAAAACATGTCATGCATTAATGACAAAAGTGGGCTTCTACCATGAGCCCAAATATCCATTGCCTGGATCCAAATTTTGAATGCACCAGTGGATATGTGGTGAGAAATCATGCAAAAATGACTGTACTTTCATCAAATTCCGACACTGTCACTTCTGGACCCCCCCAGGCTCTCTACCTTGATTTGCATGTCATGCATTAATGACAAAAGTGGGCTTCAGTCATGATCCATGGAAATTCGTTACTTAGATCCAAATTTCAGCTACACCAATGGATTCATGGTGAAAAATTATGCAAAAATGGTTGTACTTTCACTTAATTTCATCACCGTGACTTATGGACCCCCTGGTCTCACTACCTCGATTTGCATGCCAACAATTGTCGTACAACTGCATTAAATGCACCTGCATTGAAATATGTTCATGTACTTGGGAAAATTATGGCTTCCATGTGATAGCTTGTGATTTTTCCACGTGTCAACCACACAGTTAGTACCCAATCGACGTATGGTTAGCGCCATGTCATCGACTTACATCAACACCACGTCACTGCATGATCTGCCATGTCATCAACCTATGTCAGTGTCACATCATTGTATGACCTTCCATGTCGTCAACCTGCATCAACAACACATCACTGTATGACATGCCAGACCATGTTGATGTCATCCATTGTACTGCCCAGTCAACCGCCACATCATGTTGATGTCATCTGTCGTATTTCCCAGTCAGTCGCCATGTCATGTTGACGTCATCATTCATACTACTACATCAATTCCAAATTAGCATGCCATGTCATGTTGATGTCATCATTCATACTACCATGTCAATGCCTAGTCAACATGCCATGTCATGATGATGTCATCATCTGTACTTCCACATCAATGACACGTCAACTACCATGTCATGTTGATGTCATCATTTGTACTGCCACGTCAGTGACATGTCAACTGCCACATCATGCTGAAATCATCATATGTACCACCACATAAATTTCCACATCATGCTGACATCATCTTTCATATTGCCAAATGTACCTTCCATGTTAGTTGTTGCATCAACATTCGTACTACCACGTGGCATCTGTATGGCTGCCACGTGGCATCTGTATGGCTACCATGTGGCACATTTTGATTGGTCCATTTGGACCCTTGAAAGTGCCAAAAATTGGT
This sequence comes from Picea engelmannii, assembly GCA_009831015.1. Classification (NCBI taxonomy): domain Eukaryota; kingdom Viridiplantae; phylum Streptophyta; class Pinopsida; order Pinales; family Pinaceae; genus Picea; species Picea engelmannii. The sequence goes on along the minus strand of ML793193.1, from coordinate 143,944 downwards.
GGCATGTGGCAGCTTGTGGTGCTACCACGTCATCCTACTAACGTCATCAATACACGTGTCATTTTTTTGTGCTACCAACTCATCTTTCTAATGTCAACATTGTATGAACTTCACTAGTTTCTCCTATTTGCCGAAAACTTTGGATTGCCATAAATTTTTCATTGGGACTCCGTTTGATGAGCTATTTGCACTATTGGAAATCTCTTGTCGAGCTCTTCAACTTGGTATTATTTTCGTCAAATTTTGGGCACTTTGATTTTTGGCCATTGTTTTCCTTGAGTAAGGAAGATTCAACCTCCAACTACGTAGAATCTGGTACAAGATTCCCTCTTGGTGTACCATGAAGATCGGGATGAAGCTTCCAACATTTCCTGATCTAGTGAACACTCCTTTGGAAGTGAGTTCAATAGTTGCATGACTTCATGTCTGTCTCACTTTCATTGTCAAGATATTTTCTCTTTCAACACTTTGCAACATTCTTGTTGTCCCAAGATGGTGTTGGTGATGGTATCAACTCTTTGCTTGAAGAATCCTATGCTCTTGCTACTTTTGAACATTCTCTTTCACTATACCCCAATCCTTCATATTAAGGTATTTCTTCAACCTCGAGTGGTTGAATGATGCCTTGGCCATCAATAGCAAGACCTCCTCCTCTATACCACATCTTCCTCAGAAACTTCAAGACAATTCCCTTGGTGTTCCTTTCAAAAGCACCAAAAGAGGCATCATCATTAATTAGGGAAGGAATTCAACAAGGAGAATCCTTTACCTCCATTCATTTTTGTGACACTTGGTCAACTCCTCCTCCTGGTTGGATGAAGTTGTAGATGAGGTATCTAGGAAACCACCTTGGTTACCTACTGCTTGGAGAGAATCCTCTATTATCTGACAATATGTGCAACTATCAACATTTTCATGAAAATAACCATAATTAGTATACCTTCCATGACCACAAGTTGATCTGGTCTTGGAGGGACTTTTTGCCTCCTTTGCAGTGGAACATTCTCCAACTTGTTCCTCCACAGGATTCTCTAACATGAATCTCATTTTTTTTATTCTCATACTCTGCAACTTATGAATCCTTTGAGCTCTTCATTCTTTTCTTGGATGCATTGGTTGATTTCTTCAAGCTCTTTGAGCCATGCATTCTTCGATGTTTTTCCCATCTTGTCTTCAACACCTACAATCTCTGTCAATCCTATTATTATACCACTTGATCTACAATCAGGGTGACACTAATACCAAATTTGATTTGGTTCTAGGCCACTTAACAAAGGTCAGATTTACAATTGCGGATCTATTGAACTTGATTGTATTAAAGGTGAAAAGATGTATTTATGAAGGCTTGAATCCAAATTGAATATAGCTTTTTGAATGTGCTATTAATCTCATATATCATCACTTAATGCATTTAATGAACATGATAGCAAAATTAACATACATAAGAAAACATGAGACAATAAATTCACACATGAGGCAAGAGATCATCGATTTGTTAATGGAGTGCACCAGAACCTTCTAGCTACATCTTTGGATCCGCTTGGAATATGAATCATTTTATTGTCCTTCCTTTGAAAGGGATGAAATATTCTCACAAAATGTGACATGTTCTCCAAGGCTCTCACATAAGTGACATTTCTTCAGACACCAGAAGGAATACATTATCCCCGATGGAGGGGGCTCAACTCTCCCAATTAAGGGGCTTACAAACCACAAGCATGATTTCTCCATCCTCTCCTCCAAGAGATCTCCAAAAGAGCCTCCACATATGGCCTCCAAAATCTCTCCCAATAAACAGTTTAAATAGTTTCCTTAGTCTCCATAATCCAAGGAGACAAGACCCACAAATTTAGGATCTCATAACCACTCAAGGACAAAATTCAGAAAGCATCTCAGCCAACATGAGACCCTTAACTTTCTCCTTGAGACTAGAAAACCACTTTTAATGAAATGAGGAAGATTCCAAACCAACTCATGAGACCCTTAACTCCCTCCTTAAGACTAGGAAACTAATTTCTCCTTAAAATTAAGAAACTAATTTGTGAGTTGGATTCTGTCACAAAACTAATTTTCCATTTTTACAATTAAATGAATAATACGTGAGATTCTCAAACTCACTTCAAGAATTAATAATTTTTCCAATGTGCATGACTAATACATTAGTTTCTCATACTCATTTTAACTATTAATCCTTTTTACAATTTAATTAATTCATTCATGGGCATTAATTATTCTTTGCCACCTATTATTAAACTTTTTAATGATTTATCCCATGGTGTGCAAATTAGGAATTTTCCATGTGGAGATCCTCCTAGATCATATAGAAAACATGATTTAGTTTGAGCAATATCAATATTTTAAACCTAACCAAAGGAAAACAAAACATGTTTAGAGTAAATAGATAATATTGCAAGGGTTAATAAATGAATTTGTCTCATATTCATCCCGAGACACACAAGAACTTATCAGATTTACCATGTCGAAAAACATGTTCACTGCATTCGTCGAAGACCATCTCATGGTGATGATTGCTATGTTGCTTTCTTATCTCTCTATTAATCTCAAAACTAAACCAACTTTTGAAATTTAGAGGGGCTTATAAGAAGATATTGAAATATGAACCCAAATTGAAAACTCTGATCATATTTGTTTTTATCTCGATGGAAGCTTAGAATCTCTGGTAGCAACGAAAACCTTCAAAAAAATAGTAAACATCCCAATAACCTTAATACAACAAACTCCCCATCACAATACTTGTGATAAGACTAGTGTAAGGTCTTCGGTTGGATGGGTGCAGAGACCCTCTCACAAGTCTTCAAGGAGACAAAACTTGGGGTTACTTAGACACCCAATTATTGCACTAGTTGGGAAATTGGGTGTCGTCGGCATGTGAATGCACCAAGGGGCTTTCCAAAGTGTGAAGAAACCAAGAGAAGGGGTGCATCGACATGAGGGGTGCACCAAGGTTGGGGCATGCCAATCCCAAGGGGCACAACAATTGACAAGCACATGGGTTTGTTTGGGAGACCAGGTCTGTGAAGGGGCACGACACACCCAATGGACATGACAGTTCATGATGGTGTCCTTTGGAGTCCCTATAAGAGAGCAAGGGTGCACAATCGAGGAAGGTAGATTTGAAGGAAATGAGAGCAACATTAGCTCTACAATTCTGAGGAAAACTTAGATGAAGAGGGGTGATCTCCCTCAAGGAGCCAATTCGCTTCACATAGAATGACTTGTGCTACCTTGAGGTGATTTTGTGGGAAGAGTTGGGGTGACCTTCTTTTGGGGTGAGTTTGGGGAAGTCTTGTCACAGGTCTGAGGAGACATGCTAGGAGATAAAACTGTAGGTTTGTGTGAAGTCTTGTGACAAAGAAGAGATGCTTAGTCTGTAGTGGATACACATTCAGGGTGCTCCGCATAAGTTGTGAAAGATGTTACGATGAACTAGTCTTGGTGTGACAAATTTTTGTATGAGTTTCTTGGTGAGGTGAGGCAATTTGTGTGATTCTACCCAAGTTGTAAATTGATTCCATAGTGCTCATATTGTAACAATTTTTCAATAATAAGACTTATTTGGGTGTTAGGCACAATTTATGTTACCCACACTATATCTATGTTTCTCTTGTTTGCTTTGTAAGTGTTCTCTTCGTTTCATGGATGTATGCTTATATACAACTAAGTGTTAAGTTGTTAAAAATTGTCTAAGTATAGAAGAGTTGCACTAGAGTAGGAGTGTGACTCGCCTGCAGCCTAGAACAAAGTATGGGTATGTTCTAGGTGAAGAGGCATAGTCCAAACGAATTATCCTTGGTGTTTACAAGTAGCCAAGAGAGAAACAACACGATTTCACATGCCCTCAAGAGGTGCAAGATCGTAAGATTCGTCTAGGTGTGGGGATGTGACACTCAAGACCTTATCTTATAGTTGGGAACTTCAATGGCTTTATCTAGAATTTAGACAAAGAATGAAAAATAAGGCTACAAAGGGGATAATTTAATATGTCCTAATAATTGCAAATCATGGCAATGAAGTAATCTTGCACAAGATAATCTAAAACATGTCACAATGCTTAGCAACGAAAAAAAACAGATAAGATCATGGATTGATACCCCCACAAATTTTTGGAGCTTTTAACAAAATACAATTTATAACTACCAAAAAACAATTTATAACTACCCAATTAAATGGATCGCCATTGGCTGGTTTAAAATTTAGATCTCGTGATAGACAAAAATAATAAAACATATAAAAATATAGATGGAAGAGGAGGAGAAATCGGATGAGAGATGCCATGAATCTCTCTCTTTACCCACAAAGAAAGGAGCCACCCTCTATCGATAAATAAAATAAATAAATATATGTAGTAGATAGGTCACGTTGAAAACACTGGAGCAATTTTTTATTTAACACATGATGATTAGCATGTATTAGAAAGGTAAAAATGTGACAATTAACCAGAGATTGACCATATTGGGAAGGAAAACACGCGGTATGGTAGTTCCTTTATGGGCGGTTCCGACTTACTAAGAAATGGTGATCAATATTGAAACCTTCCTAGCCCTTCCAAGGGGTAATTTCATCCTAGAAGGGTAATTCAAAAAACACCTTTCAAAAAAATTGTAAATGTTTGAAATCATTTGTGATTTACGAAGGACAACAAATATCATAAAATATCAAAAGAAGGGTCAAGTTTCCAATAACTCATCATTGACCTCACTTACAATGCTTGGTTGGTCGATGAGAATTGGTTCATCACACAATACTTGCCTTTAAAACCTAAAGAGTAAAATCCTCTATATTCTAGTTGGCTCTTATCTATTCTCTAATATAGTGTAACCTTCTGTAACATTAAATTAATCATATCACTCACACCTAGATAAATATCCTACCACCATATTGGTCTATGCACTACTTTATGTGTCATTTAATGAATTTTTTCCAAAGAAATTTAGACACATTGTCTTTGTGAATCCCCACTTGAATTCATGTGTTATGTGAATTCTCGATTCTTTTCAATAAGAAAATTGACATCACATTTAGTTTGCATACTTCATATTTTTGAATCCCACACTCACAATAATGCCATTTTCTTTGTTATCTTTTGATCCGGGAAGATCTGAAATTCTCAAAAGTCAGAGTTCTCCAATGCTCATGAAATATACACCATCGTGAAGTGCTCGTCGCAAGTTTTCTGGTGGCGCAAATGGATCGAAAAACAGAGTCTGTATGCAAAAGTTATCACAATCTAAAATTTGGGTCAAACATGTAAAAAGTCAATTGGTCAAAGGGTGATGTGGCACATTTTAGGCATGACATGTGGCACAGTCTACAGAGGACAAGTGGTATCTTCTGCAACCGACACATGGCATTTCATATCTCGACATTTGGCAGTTTCTGATGTTGACAAGTGGCAAGGGGTGATTGGTCCACATGGCATGGTTTTGGACAACCATGGGCTGACATGTGGCCCAATCACAGGTTTCCATGTGCACCCTGGATGGGGCCTAAAAGGAAGAATGAAAAATGTTGTACTCCATGGGAGTCGAACCCATGACCTATCAATATAACAAAGTCCTAGCACTAATGCACTAGCCACAAAGGCAAGAACCAAACTTTAGAAATATATCTACTTTTTTAAAAATTAAACATTAAACACCTTTTCATGGCTAAGGGAGGCGCTCCCTGGGCGCTAGGTCATATGGCAGGGGTTGTGACCAGGGGTGCGGCCTGGGCATGGTGGCTTAAAGGGTCTAGCATGAGGCCACATGCCACCCATGCGACCACAAAAAGGGGCGTGCGCCCTATTTTTGGGTGCTTAACCATTATTTGCCAATTTAGTGGGATTTTTACCTTATTTTAATGGATTTTTGCTAATTTTTGGCCAAAAAGAGTGGATCTTGAGCCCAGGAAGAGGCTATATTGTTGGGAGAAGTTGGGAATCCGACCCCAACACTTTTTCTACATAAACCAGGCCTATGTGCCATCAAGATACAATGATTTTTTTGTAGGGATGTGGAGAGAAAGCTTATAGAAGAGAGACCATTTTTGTCGGTTCTCATGTTGTAAGAGGATTTTTTGAGCCCATGCAAGAGAGGATTTTGGTGAGGTATTTTGAATCTGATCATGGAGGTCATGTACAATAGATGCATAGTGCTTTGCAACAGACTGTAATCATCTTTTTTATGTAATTGAGCATTTGGAGAAGAGAAATAAAGCGGTCACCACTAGAAGCGGGACCCAGAGACGTAGCCACACCTTGATGAACTCTGTTATCAAACTTCTCGTGTCTTTATTTCTATCTTGATACTATCCTTCCTTCTTTAATTTATGCACTTAATAATTGTTAATTGTGCATAATAATTATGAGTTTATGTGTTTCGCATTCTTATCGATCCGGTGCATAAGATACATAAACTTAACTTGAAAAATTTGTCAGTAAAACCTCTCATTTTCAGATCATCTTTGCCTTTAACACTCACTATAATTCCATTTCCTTTGTTATATTTACCTCCACTTTTGGCTCTATAAAGAAACAAAAATTAGTTAGCCATAGGTTATGGATGTAAATTGGAATGACATTGGGATCTTATTAGTAAGATTAATTACAAATATGTTGTTGAATCTCAGTTTTGAAGATCAAACAACAAACATTGAGCAAACACAAGGAACCTAGAGCATCTCTCTCTTTTGATGTTCACATATTCCATTTCACTAATAGTATCAAACATGTTGATTCATAGTTAATTTATTTCAATCATAATGCTTTTTGTTTCTCTGTTAAAATTCATGACAGTTGCAGATTTGGTATCTAATATGATTATTATTTCACCACATTGGCAGGTCTCTCAACCACTTAGTATGTAATTCATGGAATTCCCACCAATACAATAGATAGTGGGAACAAAAAACATAACTAAGATTTGAATGTAAGTCTTTCAACAATCCACCAATCTTGTACAAGTTTGGTTAATCTCATCATAAAGATAATGCATAGTTTTTCTTTCTTTCACTTAAAATTATTTAATGATTTTGTTTGGGATTAAAAAATCTATTAAGCTTGGTGAAATTTTCTATCTTGTATATTCTTTATTAAATTTAGATATGAACTTGCATGAAATGAACCTTTGTCAACATCACAAAACCTAAAATTGGGATTACAACAATGAAAATTATGATAATGTTTATTCAATTTATATCATCATCAAATCCTCACTACTTTGTTCTCCAAAATTATCATTATCTTTTTTCCCAATTCCATGCATATTTATCTATTTCACTCTTTCACTTTCTTCTTGTTTCTAACAACATTGACATTAGTGCGACAATACTTTTCAAATATTTTGAGAGTCACATAGCTCTCCTCCCCCCTACCTCATCCCAAGCCCAGGATAAATAAGACACATCCTTTGTAGCATTAATTGCTTAGAACAACATTTTTGAAGTTGGGTGGGTTTTTCAAGAAATCTAGGGAGAAGGTAACATAATTTTTATTATTGTCAAACTTGTGCATTAGGGACTATGCTCTAACATCTCACTTTTTCATGCATTTTTGCATGGTTTGAGAGATATAGTGAACAATCAATATCCTCAATTTCATTTAGTTTCGTGTTTCTTTGGATCTTGGGAAGCTCCAAATCATCAACATCTTAATGTAAATAATAAGTGATGGATGTAGTGATGTTATATTTCCATGTTCCAAGAGGCCTATAATGAAAATGGGGTGGTCTCTTCATTTTTTTTATAGTATTTTGATAGAATAATCTCCCTTCAATGGAGGCCTCAAGATCTACTACAATTTTTTATTTTCTAATGACATCTAGAATGAACATGACTTCCATGGTTAAACATGAATGGTGTATGCTCAAATTATGAATATAGGATGCAATGCTCATGCACCATATGGATACATAGCTTACATATTTTGTTATATGGGTGTTCACAAAAATGTTTGATTTTGTGATTGTCTCTAAAGTTTTATATTTTCATTTTTAATACTTTGAAATTCGTAAAAAAAAACGTGGCTTGTGACTCAATGGTTATGAATTTTTATTATTATTAATTTATATATAACTCATAAAAAATTATATTTGAAATTACAAAGTATGTTTAATGTTATTTGCTATTGAAATGTCAACTTATTTATCTAGTTGTTTGTTAAATTTTAACATTTTAAAATTTTAAATAATTGGAAGGGAAATATTTATTTAGAATATTTTTTTTGAAGTGTGTACCTAGTTTACTCTTGCCAATTGAAGTACAATTATCTTTTTAACTTTTTATTATAGAAGGGTTGAATTAATATATACCCTTCAACTTGAAATTAAGAGTAACTCTTCAAATTTGATCACTGCTAAACAATTCACTTGAGTGTGTGAGAGGTAAATTTTATTGGACAGTAAACGAGGGTCCACAAATCTAGGAAGATACACATGATATCTACTAGCTACCAATGGGCCTGCTAACTCCCGCTAAGGTTTGAATATAGATGTGTACATGGATGCCCATTGTTGGTACAAAGTGCAAAAACTGGAAATGCTAACTATAAATCTCCATTTTAAGAGAGAGATGATATTTTGTTTTTATTTTTCAAGAGCATGACTCAAGTGGATTATATATTCCGTGAAATAATAACTCAGTTTGGATGGATTTGAAATCTTTCTGAAACAACTTATTTGCAAGGAATTGCATATTTGTAAATTTTTATTTTATTCATATATTGCTTTATTTGATTAAAAATAACAATGCCATCTTATATCAATTTATTGGAAGAAAAATCACATGTTTTTTTTGTTTTTTTTTAATTGTGTTGACATATTTTAAATTTATTTTAAAAAAGAAATGCATGGTATAGGTAATAATTGTTTTACGAATCCAAAGTATCACACAAAAGTCCCAAAATTTCTTGTCGGGTGACGCATGGTGCAACAATGAAATGTGGTGGCAGGGTTGTCCATTAATAATTTAAGACATTAATGGTGGCATGTATTCTTATGTATCCTTACAGTTCTATCTAGAGTGAACTCCATCTGTGATAATTTCTGGCATTACCAACAATCTGCCATTCTCCAGGAGCAACTAGAGACATTTTTTTTAATTTTATTTAAGCATTAATCCATTCAGTCTGTTCTCATAGTCATGTAAAATTCGGTGTTGTGATTGACGACCAAACAATCACTCCATTTTAATAGAGATAGAGGTGTATGTATTGTTGTAGAAACTACGTTTTTACTCTTTCTTGGCCATTCCAATGACGACATCTGGACATGGGCGCCTTCCCCCAGATTTCATGTTTGGAACAACTTCTTCAACGTATCAAGTATATCATCCATATATCCATTGATAGTGTTGGATAGATTGAGGTATCTTGTTCTTTCTCCTTGGGATCAATATATTGTTCTTTCTTCTAAAAGCTTAAGAATATTTTCGTGATATTTGGAGCTTGATTTGTTAACCCCTCTTTGAGAGTTGTGAGTGATTGTTCAAAGGGAAAAAGAAATAGGAGAGACAAGAGTGGTGAGGGTAAAGACCTAGATGAAGAGGATTGAGAACGCGCATTTTCCAAGTGCATGAACAAATTGTTGAAGAAAGTTTATGAGCTCTCATTGCACTGCAGTGATGATTTTGTCCCCAAGAGGGAAGCTCCATGAATTCACTAATCCCAAGTATCCATACTTATGTATTTTTCCTCGTTGAAATATTACTTTTTGTTGTATATATGTTTGTGTTAACAATGAAGTAAAATGAAGCTTCAAGAAACCATTGTTTCAACTACCATGTCTCTAGAAACTCTGGAAACTTCTGGCAAAGTCAAAGACGCCTAGAAATTTCTAGTGAATATACATATATTTTGATTGTCGAATGTTCTGGTGTTCGAAGGCTCCATATATGAATCAAGCATATAAAACTACGTAAATATTCTCAATTTGCAAGTTGTGTAATGATCAATTAAATGTATATACTCAGTTTTGGACATTTCCTTTGTTTTCATTTCCCCTATTTTTCTTTGTGCATGAGTATAGATTGATCATGTGCATTTGTTTTGTGTATTGTTTTACACATTGGATTCCTTTCCCTTTAACATCTTATCTACCTATTTTGTGAATTAGTATTGGGTGCTTAAAATAGTTTTTGGGTGATTTCTCTAAGTGTATGTGCATTGCAAGTCATAATTAAGTGGGTGATTTCCCTCTGAATTAAGTGTTGGACTGTTTAAATCAGAGAAACCCCAACTTTGTTCCTTTGGGAGATCAAAAAATAGTCCCTAAAAACTGGTATCAAATCCAAGTTGGTGGTCACGAAGGTCGTTGTATAGTTAATCCCATGAGGGGATGAGGTCGTCATTGGTAAAATTGCAGAGATCGTTGGTAAGACGAATCCATGAGAAGAAGTTGTGAATAATGAAATTTTTCGAGGATTGTGGATTTAGATGTAGTGGGGTTTAATTGAGCAATGCCAGGTTATTTTCTGAGTTGAGTCGGGTCCCATTGAGCATGGATACAACAGCGCTAAGTGACATGGAGAAGTTGAATGAGGCTAATTTTTCCCTATGGAAATCACAAATGGAGGATATAATGATTTGGAGGGATCAATATTTTCTAATTGAGGGACTAACAAAGAAACCCTCATCGATGACAAATGAGAATTGGCTCAATCTAGACAAAAATTCCATTGCCACATTTCATCAATGTCTAACAAAGAATGTCTTCTTCAAAGTGGTCGGAGAGAAGACAACAAAAGATCTATGGCACAAGCCACATGATATATATGAGAAAAATACGACATCAAATAAGGTTTTCTTGATGAATAAATTATACAATCTCAAGATGAAGGAGGGTGTGTCAGTAGAGAAGCAATTAAATGAGCTCAATATAATCACCAATCAACTAGCCCCTGTTAAAATAATTTTGGATGACGAGATTAGAGCCATATTACTGATGTGCTCCATGTCGAATAGCTAGAAGAAACCGATTGTTTCTATGAGCACTTTGACACCTGAAAGAATCCTGGAGTTTGATGATGTTAGCATCATCTTAATTAGTGAAGAGTTGTGATGTAAATCAATTACAGAAAAACAGGGAGGAGAATCTTAAACTCTAGCTAACTGCGGTAGGAAAATTGATCAAGGTCATCAAGGGCGTTCGAGGTCAAGAGGTAGATCGAAATCGAGAAGAGGTAGGCTCACTTGTTATCACTGTGGAAAACCAAGATGCATGAAAAATAAGTGTTGAATATGGAAGAGAGAATAGAAGGATAAAAAACCAACAAAGACATCAACCAACACAAATGAAGTTGAGACTACTGTTGTAGTTTCAGAGAATGAGGTTTTATTTACTATTTCAATGGAAGATGCATGTTTATATGCCTCCAACTATAGTGTAGATTGGATTCTTAACTCTGGGGAATATCACCATGTAACCTCGAGTAAAGATAACTTTGTTTCATATAGTTATGGTGATTATGGTAAAGTGCATTTGGGAAACAATCACTTTTGCAACATTGTTGGAGTGGGAGATGTCCAGATCAAGATAAAGGAGGGAAAACATATCTTACTGAAACAAGTTAATCACATTCCAGAGATGTGCATGAGTATGATCTGTAGAACGATTGGATGATGAAATTTGTTCCACAAGCTTTGGAAAAGGTGGCTAGAAAATTAGTAAAGGGGAATTTCCCATGTCTAAAGGATTCAAGACATGAACGTTGTATACATTAAGAGAAATAACAAAAAAAAAAATATGTGGCCACTGTTGCAAGAGAGTAAATCTCAACAAATTTGTGACATAAGCGTTTAGGTCACATGAGCGAGAAGGGCCTCAAAATCCTTTCTGGAAAAAATATACTTCTAGGTTTGAAGTCCTATAATCTTGATCTTTGTGAGCATTGTATAAATGGTAGTGAACAAAGGGTTTCATTTATTATAAGTGGCCATGAATGGAAAACATATTTGTTAGAATTGATACATTCTAATGTATTTGGCCAGTAAACATTAATTCATTAGGAGGAGCCTCATACTTCATCACATTTATAGATGATGTCTCTAGGAAGGTTTAGGCCTACCCTATGAAAAGAAAAGGTGAGGTATTTGAGATATTTCAAAAGTTTCATGTTGTTGTTGAAAGAGAAACTAATCAATTGATCAAGTGTTTGAGGAAAGATAATGGTGGGGAGTATTGATCCAACACATTCAATGAGTATTGTAACAGGTTTGGCATAAAGCATGAAAAGACCGCTCCTCTTACTCCTCAATAGAATGGTACTACAGAAAGAATGAATCGCATTATCATGGAGAAGGTGAGGAGTGTTTTTTCAAATTATGGATTGGAGAATCATTTTTTTCCAGAAGTAGTAAAGACATAATGCTACCTGATAAATCAATCCCCTACTATAGCTTTAGATGGTAGAAGTCTCGTAGAAGTTTGGACCGGTAAAAAGGTAAATTATCTCACTTAAAGGTGTTTGGATGTGAAGCATTTGTGCATATTCCCAAAGAGAATATAACTAAGCTAGATGATAAATCCATGAAGTGTATTTTTCTAGGATGTCTGGATGGTGAGTTTGGTTACTGGTTGTGGGATCCATTTAACAATAAAGTTATTAGAATCAGGGATGTCATATTCAATGAGCTAGAGATGTTTAAGAAATATGCAAGTAATATGGAGGTCAAGAAACTTATTGACGGGTGTGCTGAATAATGAATTGATACTTCTTCATTGCAAGAAAATGAGAAACATATTTAAGAGCAAGTTGAAAAAAAATGGAAGATGATGAAAAACAACAAGAAGAAATTGTACAACAACCATTACAAGAAGTCCAACTTAAAAATGCACCACCACAATTGGCCTGTAAATCTACTAGGCCTCACAATCCTTCACAAAGGTATCCTCCCTCAAATTATATTTTATTGACTAATGAAGGTGAACCTGATTGTTTTCAGGAGGCTTGTAAAGTTGAGAATAACAAATAATGAAAGAAATCTATGGAGGAAGAAATGGGGTCCTTGTTGGAAAATGAAACTTGGGAGTTGGTAAAGCTTCCAAAAGGAAGAAAATCCATACAAGACAAATGGGTGTACATGATTAAGCATGAGGGGGAAGGGAAAAAGGAAATATATAAGGCAAGGCTCGTGGTGAAAGTATTTGCTCAAAAGGAAGGCATTGATTTCACTAAAATATTATCTCCTATTTTTAAGATGTCATCCATTAGAATCTTCTTGGTCTTGTTGTTTCTTTAGATTTGGAGTGTGAACAATTAGATGTAAAGACAATGTTCCTTCATGGTGAATTGGAAGAACATATCTATATGGAGCAACCATGAGGTTTTAAAATAAAAGTTAAAGAAAATTTGGTCTGCAAGATAAAGAAGAGCCTCTATGGATTGAAGTTGGCACCTCGCTAGTGGTATAAGAAATTTGATTCATTTATGTTGGAACATGGTTTTGAAAGACTAGAGACTGATCATTGTGTCCACAATAAGAGGCATGGTCAGGAAAAGTACATTATAATATTATTGTATGTGGATGACATGTTGGTTTTCATTCATTATAAGAATATGATTAACAAGTTGAAGAAGGAGTTGGGAAGCTAGTTTGCAATGAAATATTTGGGTCCAACACAACAAATATTGGGAATGGAGATCATATGTGATAGAAATGAGAGAAAATTGTGGTTTTGATAAGAAAAATATATTGAGAAGGCGCTTGATAAGTTCAATATGAAGGATGGCAAGCCAGACGGTACACCCCTTGCAACCCACTTCAAAATAAGTGTTGATTTGTGCCCTTGTGATAACAAGGAGAAGGAGGAAATGAGTAAAATTCCTTATGATTCATCAATTGGAAGTTTTATGTATGTCATGGTATGTACTCGACCAGATATTTCACATTCAGTGGGAGTAGTGATCAGATTCCTTGCAAATCCAGGAAAACAACATTAACAAGTGGTAAAATGAATTTTGAGGTATCTCGAGGGTACTAGTCATTATTGTCTATGTTTTGGTAATAATGATGTTGTGATTAAAGGTTATACAGATGAAAATATGGATAGAGATGTGGACACTAGAAAGTACACTATTGGTTATTTATATACCTTTGAAAGAGCGACGGTGTTTTGGGTATCTAGACTGCAGAAAGGAGTATTCCTCTCCACAATAGAGGCAAAATACCTAGTTGTGATAGAAGATTTCAAAGAGATGTTGTGGATACAACAATTCCTAAAGGAGCTAGGAATAAAACAATACAAATATGTGTTTTATTGTGACAATCAGAAGATCATTAATTTAGCCAAAAAACCTAGCATATCATTCAAAGACCAAGCATATTGACATTAGGTACTATTGGATTCGATAAGTATTGGACGAAGGGAATTTGACCTTAAAAAAGATTCATATAGATGAGACCATTGTTGATATGATGACCAAAATTATGCCAAGAGACAAGCAAGCACTACAGCGAAGCTTGGTAGGGTTGGTGATGACTTGATGAGTAGGCTTGGGAAAGGTTCAACAAGAAAGATTTCATCCAGGAGCCTTCATTTAGCTTCAAGTGGGAGAATGTTAACAGTGAAGCAAAATGAAGCTTTGATAAGCCATTGTTTCAACTACCCCGTCTCTAGAAAATCCACAAACTTCTAGCAAATTCAAAGATGCCCAAAAATTTCTACTGAATAGATATATATCTTGATTTTTTAATTTTCTAGTGTTCGAAGGCTCCAATATGAATCAGGCCTATAATTCTATGTAAATCCTCAATTTGGAAGTTGTGTAATGAACAATTGAATGTATATACTCAGTGTTTGAAGGCTCCATATATGAATTGGGCCTATAAAACTATGTAAATCTCCTCAATTTGCAAGTTGTTAATGATCAATTGAATGTATATACTCAGTTTTGGACATTTCCTATTGTTTTAATTTCCCTTGTTTTTCTCTGTGCATATAGATCAATCATGTGCATCTATTTTGTGTATTGTTTTACACAATGGTTGCCTTTCCCTTTAAAATATTGTCTTCCTATTTTGCGAATTAGTATTGGGTACTTAAAATAGTTGTTGTGCAATTTCTCTGAGTGTATGTACATTGTAGGTCATAATTAAGTGGGTGATTTCCCTCCAAATTAAGTGCAATTTAAATTAGAGAAACCACAACTATGTTCCTCTGGGAGATCAACAAATAGTCCTGAATAGTTTGATTGTGTTCTCTATATTTTAATTGATCCAGGAAAAAATCCGTGGCTAACCACCTATTCCACTGGCTCAAAATAGGGGTTTCCACCTTGGCAGTTTTCTACAACTTTTCGAGTCCCAAACTTCTGAGGTCGTTTTGAGGCCCTAAAAAAAAAAATTTGGTCCTGCCACAGTCATACCATAGGATTTATCTAGAGTGTGGCAAAAAAATGTGTAGTCCTTAGATAAACCTTTGAAACAAGCTATCGTGTGCCCCAAACGAAGATCGTATGCAAAAGTTACGCCCTTGGGAAGTTGATGTACCAACTTACCCCATCAGGGCCTACATGACTTTTGGCATTTCATCTTCCGGGGTTAGGGTTTTGGATTTTCTTCATGTTAAAAAGGCCTCTAGAGCCTTATTGTAAACTTCATCATCTTCTTGTGAATGAGCATATCCATCACATCTCTTCTCAGAGATAAGTTTCCACCATTCTAGCGAGTCATTCACTCTTTAATTTTATAGTTTAAGTACATTCTCTCATTAATAAAAATTGTGCATTGTTGTATCTATGTGTATATTGCAATATATCTGTGCATTTAATTGTTATATCTCTGCATTCATTTCGATCTCAAATTAATCTGGATCAGTGGTATCAGAGCAAGCTACTCCTTTTTGTTTCTTAATGCATGTCCCTAACGAGGTTAGGGTATAGAGAGTTGGGTCTCAAGCTAGTTTATCTTGAGGACAACCACTCTCACAAACCCAAGCAGTCTCCCATGGCGGAAGAGAAGAGAGATGGGGGAGTAGAATATCCCATCAAGTTGTTGCTCGCAGAAGCCCTCTCGCTATAAAGGAACGAGATGTTGGAGAATTTTTCCCAAATCCTTCAACGATTGTCAACAATAATAGGTGCGTCTTTGTCAAGCAGTCGCTTTGGAGATGCTACCCCATACAAGGTAAAAGTTAATTTTGATATTCCTATATTTGAAGGTCAAATCGATGTGAATGCTTTGGAAAAATGGTTAAATTTTCTAGAAGGTTATTTCTATGTTCACAATTTTTTCGATATAGAAAAGATTACCTTTGTGCTCCTTAAGGCTCTCCCCTATGTCAAACATTGGTGGGAAACTTACTGGGAGAAAAGTTCCACAAAGGAGTCTAGAATATTTGTGGTCGAGCCCACTTGGTATTTTTTCATGGATACAGTCAAGGAAAAATATTACCCTGTGGGAAACTATGATGTCCAATACATGAGATGGACCATGCTGCATCAAAAGTGGGACCAAACAGTGCCAAATTTCACAAATACCTTCCATACCTTGTACACCAAGTTGGGTGTCAAAAAATATGAGTGACATCTAGTTCTGAAATATAGTAGGGCTCTACACAGGTACATCGAAACCGAAATGGATTTTTTGGACTTCTCATCACTGAGAGAAGCTTATAGATATGCTATCAAAATTGAGCAGAGATTTAAGAAGTAGAATAAGAAAGAATTTGGGTCTGCAAATATGAAACAACCAAAGTATGCTAAAGGTATCCCTAACTCACAAAAAAAAAAACACAAGACAACCAGTCCAAGCCATAAGAAAATAAGGGTAACTGAAGACAAAGGACACTGGGAAGTGGTGCAACTTCCATAAAATCCCTTGCCACAACACTGATGAATTCCACTTGAAATAGTGATTGGTGGTTGAGCTCAAATAAATATATCCAAGCACTGACTCGGCTCTGATTCAAACAATAATAAAAGGAGACAAATAATTGATGCATAACCCACTACTACTCTCACGACCGCAACAATCCAACCAAAAGAACCAGAGGATCCTGAGGAGGGGGAGTGCCTTTTCCATTCACAAATGTGGGTGAAGGGGACCCTGTTTCATTTTATTGTTGATAATAGAAGTCAGAAGAAACTTATATTAGTAGAAGTCGTCAAGCAGTTGGATTTTTCAACAACACCACACCTGCATCCATACAACATCTGATGGCTCCTCCATGGACGAGATCTTTGTGTCAGCCAACAGTGTCGCCTGTCATACGGCATCAAGACCTTCAAGGATGAGGTATTGTGTAATGTTTCCCCACTGGAATTTTCTGATGTTATATTAGGCTAACCATATATGTGGAGATGTTGTGTTGTTTATGAGTCTCAACCCCATAGAATCATTGTTACTCTAGGGGGTTATCCCTATAGGATACCAGAGGTAGTTCCAACTATTGTACCAACAAAATAGTGTCACAAAGTAATCTCTCATACCACAAAGTTTATCCTCTTTACAACTTTTTCAGAAGAGAAGGACACTACAACCACTATAGCTTTGGCCCGAGACCCTTTTATCCAGCAGAAACAGATCAAAAATATTGTAGAAGAGCACCAAGATATTCCTATTTCACCTACGAAGGTGCCTCTATACTACCTAGTGAAACCAAGTTATGATAAATCCCTTCATGTTCTTCATGTTTCATCTTCACCGACATAATCCTGCCACACTCCGACAGATAGTGCAACCATATTGGTGAAACAGATCCAACCCCTCCAACAAAAGTTTCATAACATCCTTCCATAAGCAAATCAAGACAACTTCTTCATCAAGGCAAACAAATCACCAAGATTCATATTCAGCAAAAGCTTCCCCAGGGACTTCATGCAATGGGGACCATTTCTTCTAAGGAGGGAGGATTGATCCAGGAGGAAATCGGTGGCCAACCACCTATTCCACTGGCTCAAAACAATAATTTCCACCTTGGCAATGTTTCTACAAATTTTCGATTCCCAAAATTTTGGAGTTGTTTTGAGGCCCTAAACAACGTTTTTTGGGCCCTCCATAGTCACACTATAGTATTTAGCCAAAGTGTGATGGAAAAATGTGTAGTCCTCAGATAGGCCTTTCAAATGAGTTATCGTTCACCCCAAACAACAATCGTATGCAAAAGTTACGCCCTTGGGAAGTTGACATACCAACTTACCCCATCGAGGCCCACATGACTTTAGGCGTTTCATCTTCCGGAGTTAGGGTTTTGGATTTTATTAATGTTAAAAATGTCTCTAGATCCTTGTAACACACCTGAACCCTAATTATCCTTTTTAGGGATGGGGCATCAAAATTTATCTTTCCTTAATTATCTCAAATCCTCTTCTACTCATCAAGATATTTCCAATGACTGCTACCATGCTCAAATCCAAGCTTTGGATTGCAAGTTATGGTCCTTTAAGGTTATTTAAGCCTTCATTAACTGGAATCCATTACAACCACGTGGCTCCATGTCACCCACCACTACACTTCATCATAGTATATAAAACCCATCCAACCTGGAGTTGACATTTGTCTAGCTCCCATAGCTCTACTAGGTTAATTTGTAACTAATATTAATTAAGGCCTAAGTCTCCAGAATTCGACAAAATTCCTCCTAAAAAGATCATGAACCCAGATATCCCAGATGTCGGAGTCCTAGAGAGGGTCCCTTTCCATTTAATTAATTTTATTTATAATGCCTGACAACTTGGAGGAGCAAGAAAGTCAATCCAGGCCTTCGGCCCTTTTTGACTCATCCGATCACACCACTCCAAACCTCCACAGTTCTGAATTATCGAACTCCTAAAGGGTCCACATTTACACATGGAGAAATGTTAAACACAGAGGCAGGGACCAGTGGATTCGGGCCTTCAACCGAATTTACCCCAGCGTCCCAAATCTCC
>ML793193.1:92515-109192 GCA_009831015.1 Picea engelmannii | reverse complement strand
GGAGACAGTCATCCACACTGATCATAAGCCACTGCAGTTCATGCAGACACAAGGAAAATTGCAGAATGACCGCCATCAAAAGTGGTCCACATACTTGCAGCAATTCCACCTCAACATCAAGTATAAAACAAGAAGCACCAATCGTGTCGCTGATTGCCTTAGCAGACCAACAGTCATGACACTCACCACATTGCTAGAATCATGTGGCCATGAGACCTTTGGATGGCCCCAACTCTATGAGACAGACCCGGACCTCACCACCACCTATCAAATGTTGGGTGCAAAGGAAATTTTCAATAATTTCCATCTTCAGGATGGGTTGTTGTGTCGTCTAGGCCATATATGTGTTCCATCAAGTGAGCGAGTGAAGCTGATCTGGGAAGCCCACTACAGCCAGGTGGTAGGACACTTCAGCATCGAAAAGACAGTGGCAATGCTACAAAAACATTTCTACTGGCTGAAACTTCGACAAAAGGTCGGCAAGTATATCAGGTCTTGCACTGCCTACGTTATTTCCAAACCAACCACTAAGAAACAGGGCCTTTACACCCCTCTTCCTACTCCTAACAAGCCATGGGAATCCATCTCAATGGACTACATGTCAGGCCTCCCATCCACCAAGCGGGGAAATGACTGTGTTTTGTGGTTGTTGATCTTTTTTCGTAGATGGCAATTTTGGTTGCTTGCAAGAAGAGCATCAAAGCAGAAGCCACTGCGAAGCTCTTCTTTGAATGAGTCTGGGTACATTTTGGAATCCCACAAACCATTGTCTCAAATTGGGACAGTCGATTTCTCAACACATTCTCGTCGAGCCTCTGGTCACTGCTGGACACCAAGCTCACCAAATCCACGACCTTCCACCCCCAGAAAGATGGCCAAACCGAGGTTGTAAATCGAATGATCGTGAATATCCTGTGCATGTATAATTCTAAAAACCCTCGCACATGGGATGAGAGTCTTCCCTATGTCCATCATAGCTACAATCAAGCCCTGCATAGCTGAACCTACCACAACCCCTTTCAGGTGGGGTTGGGATTCCAACCATTGGGTCCCATAGATGTTGCACTTCCCCTTGCGGTCACCTTGACCAACTCCTCTCCTGCTCCAACTGAGGCTGACAAAGCCACCTGGTTCATTGAGAGGATCCATCACATCCGCTAATAGGTTCAAGATATCCTACAGAATTCCAATGACAAGTACAAGCAATGCCATGATCAACATCAGGTTCCACATAAGTTTCAGGTGGGTGACAAAGTTTGGTTTCACTTGCATAAAGAATGCCTTACAAGACCCCATCAGAAGCTTCTCCCACTTCGTTATGGGTCATACACCATCACCAAGGCTATGGGAGATAATGCTTTTGCGCTCAAAATTCCTCCTTTCCTTGGGTTGCACCCAGTGTTCAATGTGGACCTCCTTCAGCCTTATTTCCCACCATTATTGGACACCTCAGACGTAGCAGAATAGTTGACGCCAACATATCTCAACCTCATATGCATACAACAAGAATCTAGTGATCAGATTGTGGACACATAGATCAAGGGCACTCGACAACAAAGGCTCCATCTTTATCGAGTCGTCAAAGCATGGAAGCTCCTGCACCAAGGCAAGTGGCTCACCCAGGGCCAAATCAACAGAAATTTCCTCATCTGATGGGGGAACTCAATGCAATGGATACCATTGATTCCCGAGTATGGAGGATTGGTTCAGGTGGATATTTGTGGCCACCCACCTTTTCCAGCTGGCTCAAAACAACTTTCTAGCAATTTTGATAATTTACTATTTTTAGCATTTTTTGGGTCCTAAACTTCTGGAGCCATTTTGAGGCCCTAAACGATGTTTTTTTGGGTATGTGTTTGCACAACTGTTGTATTCCTCGGATATATCTTTCCAATGGGATATCATACGCCTAAAATGGAGATCGTATGCAAAAGTTACGACCCCGAGAAGTTGATGTACTAACTTACCCAAACGGGGCCCACATGACTTTTGGCGCTTCATCTCCCAGGGTTAGGCTTTTGGATGTTTAGGGTTTTTGAAAATCCTATTTATTGTAAAAATTCCCTGAGAGCCTCATTGTAATATTATTCTTGTGAATGAGCACATTTGTCACATCTCTTCTCAGAGATAATCCGCCATCATTCCAGCAAGCTTGTTTTCCGCTGCAGTTTACAGTTTCAGCTTATTTCCTTATTGAATAGAAAACCCGTTTTACTGTATCTCTATTATTCTGTGTTAAGCATCTGGTAATAATATGTAGTCATTTCGTTCTACTCATAAAATCCGAATCAGAAGTGCTAGTCTATATGCTACAGGTCCCACTCTATCTATAATTTCACAGGGTCCACAATAACAAGGTGCCATCTTGGCACAAGCTCCCATTCTCAAGGAACTTTTCCTGGGCCTAACTCAAAGATACACATGATCCCCTGCTTTGAACTCTCTAGAAGTCCTTTTTCTGTATGTCTTGATCTATTTTCAGATTTTGTTTTATCTGAATTACTTGTTGTTCCATTTCCTTTAGCATATCTGGCCTAATTGTAATTATGTCTATTGTTTATTCCAATTGATTGGAATATTGCATTGTTACCTATCATTGTTATAGGCAAATTCTACCAGTGGTAGGTAGTCTTCCAACTTATTAGGATGATGAATTACATGCATCCTTAACATGTCCTCTAACACTTGGTTTACCCTCTCTGTCTTCCCATCAGTTTGAGGATGATAGGTTGTAATAAATAGCAATTTAGTTTCAAAACCAACAAATAGAGATTTCCAAAATTTTGAAGTAATTTTTGTATCTCGGTCAAATATGATTTATTTAGGCATGCCATGCATTCTAAATATTTCCTTCATGAAAATATTGGAAATATCTATTTCCTTGCAAGTTGATTTGATGGGAATAAAGTGATCATCCTTTCTCAGTTTGTCCACAACTACCATGATGGCATCATTTTGTTTGGTTGATTTTGGAAACCTTGTGTTGAAATCCATGGAGATGGTTTCCCATTTCCATTCTAGAATTGGCAGGGGCTGCAACAACCCTACTAGATGTTGGTGCTCTTCCTTAACCTACTGACATTCTATACATTTAGCCGATAAATCAGCTATGTCCTTTTTTAGTCTGGGCCAATAAAATAGTTTTCTAGTGGTTGTGATCATATTTTGATAACCAGGATGACTAGTATATGGTATTTTGTGTAGTTCATCCATTATGCACCTCTTCAATTTGTCACAATTTGGAATATACAACCTACCTTTGTAAATTAGCAGGCCAGCATTCAACAATTGATAACCCTCATACTTTAGCCCTGTGGGATCTTGCTTCAAGTATGATTTCACAATCTTGAAAAATGCATATGTTTCTTGTGCACTTTTAACTCTCTCCTTGACATCCATTTAATAGGTGCTTGCAGCTGCCAAGTGAATCACTTTCATGCTTCTGCTAAGGGCATCATCCACCCTATTTTTTCATTTGATATGTTTGATTTCAAAATCAAACTCACTAAGGAGAGCCATCCATCTAGCCTGTCTAGCATTGAGTTTTGGTTGATCAAACAGATATCTCAACCCACTATGGTCGATCATAAGCACAAATATTCTACCTAGGAGGTAATGCCTCCACATTTTTAAAGCATGTACTATGGAATCCAATTACAGATCGTCCGTCACATAATTGATTTCATGCTCATTCAATTATCTAGATTCGTAGAAAATCACATGTCCTTCTTGCATAAGGACTCCTTTGAGCCCTTCCTTGCAGGCATCTGTACACACAAGGAAGTCCTTATTTTGGTCTGCAATCTTTAGCACAGGTGCATTAGTTATGAGGTATTTCTGTTGTTGGAATATCTCTTCACATTCTGATGTCCAAATGAATTTAACTCCCTTTTTCTTAAGGGAGGTGATTGGGAAACCTATCTTGGAGAATCCCTTTATGAATCTTCTATAGTATCCTACTAGGCACATAAAGGACCTGATATCATATACATCCTTTGGGGTAGGCCAATCCATAATGGATTCGATATTTTTAGGGTCAACTACCACTCCTTCTTTAGAAATAACATGGCCTAAGTAATGGACTTGTTTTAAGAAAACATCACACATACTAAACTTAGCATAGAGTTGATGTTCTCTTGGCACTTGAAGCACTAAATTGAGATGTTCTTCATGTTATTCCATACTCTTATAATAGATTAGGATATCATCAATGAAAACCAACACAAATATATCCAAGAACTTGTTGAGTACATTATTCATTAAGCACATAAAAGTGGTTGGGCATTGGTAAGCCCAAATGCCACCACCACAAATTCATAGTGCCCATATCTTGTCCTAAAGGTTGTTTTGTGGATGTCTTCATCCTTAATTCAGACTTGATGGTATCTGTACCTCAATTCAATCTGGAGAAAATTGTGGCGCCCCTTAACTGGTCAAACAAGTCATCAATCCTTGGAAAGAGATACTTATTCTTAATGGTCATCTATTGATTTGTCTATAGTCTATGCACAACCTGAATGTTCCATCCTTCTTTTTCACAAACAATACTGGTGCTCCCCATGGAGACACACTAGGCTGAATGTAGCCTTTGTCCAACATCTCCTTTAATTGTAGTTTGAGCTCAACTAGGCTCTGGTGTACTCATTGTATAGGGTGTTCTAGACACTGGCACCACTCCTGGTACAAGTTTTATTGAAAAGTCAATGTTTGTTCTTGGAGTTAGACCTGGTACCTCTTTTGGAAACACATACTTATATTCTCTTAATATGGGATGTTCCTCTAGGCTAGGTTTATGGTTCTCAACAAATTTCAACACTTGTATTGCATACAAAGGACACCCTTTTTTGCAATACTTCTTCACTTGAAGGGATGATATTTGTTTCACTAAGACTAGATTTTGAATCCCTTGTAGGGTTTTTTTTTTCCTTCTACATCTTCACACTCCAAAGTTTTATTGTAATAGTCCAACTTGGTTTTATGGGCATCCAACCAGTCCATTCCAATTAGTAGGTCAAAAGATCTTAAAGGGATCATGTTTAGGGTCGCTCGAGTGGGAAATCCATTCATTATGAATTTACATGTTGGTATGACCTATGTTACCTTTGTTTTGGTTCTAGTGGCTAGTTGTACTAGCCATGATTTAGCATGTTTTATTGTTGCAATTTACATTTATCAACAGTTTGAGGGGCAACATAAATCAGATTAGAACCAGGGTCAATTAAAATGGAACTAGTTGGTTGGAAATCATACCTTCCATCTCCACCACTGAAGCTTGGTGGTCATCTTGTCTATTAACCAAGGTTTCATAAATTTGTTGCATGCTCCTAGCCACAAAATTGACTATGGTAGCTTCATGGATGTTGCAGACCCTCCTATTTATTTGTTGCCTATGTGGAAAGTCCCTCAATAGATGTTCTTCTCCACAACCCCAACATTTCAAGGGTTCTCTCTTTCTGTTCTCAGTCTTACCTGGGGCTGCTCCAAAGGGTTCATTACCACTCTGAGATGGCAAATTTTGTTGATACACACTTTTAGTAGGAAGGCTCGTATTATAACCTTTCCCATGGTTCTTAATCTTGAGTATTTAAACCCCTTCTTCTTGAATCCCAAATTACTTTTCTTCTTCTAGTCTCCATGAGGTTTTGTCTTGTTCTTAAATTTCTCATAGCAATAAATTTCCTTCTGGATAGTGTCTTCTAAGGTCTTTGGCTCATCAAATTCAATTCTGTCTCGAAAGGACTGAGGTAGTCCACTAATAAATCATTTCATCTTTACCTTTTCATCCTTTATGTAGGGCACATACCTTATCAACTCAAGGAATTTGTTGATATATTCATCTATTGTGAGTTGCCCTAGATTGTGTTCATATAACTCTTTGGTATTTCCATCAAAGTATTTCTTTGACAAATACTTCTTCTTAAAGTATTTCTCAAATTGTTTCCATTACAAGTCGTTCTAATGGATTCCTTTCACATTCCTAAGCTCCTCCCACCAAATGGAGGCCTTTCCATTCAAATTGAAAATGGTTATTCGAGCATTTAAGTTTTCAGAGTAGTCATGGACTCTAAAGTACTTCTTTAATCCTAGTAGCCAAACTTTTGTTTCTTCCCCCTTCTTAATTTCTCCACCAAAAGTGGGTGGTTTGGCTTTCTTAAACTCTTAAGGGTCATGGCTCTTGGAATGCTTCCTCTTCTTTCTTCTCCTCTAGGAATGTGAACTAGTTTTGTTACTAGAAGATTCCTTGAAGTTGTCAGTTTCCTCACTAGAGGATTCTTTTGATGAGTGTCTCTTGGCTCCATGTTGGGCCTTCTTTGAGGTGCTCCTCCTTGTGTGGCCACTTTCAGGACCATGATTTTGTATCTCAGGTGGACTTTGAGTTTTCTTAATATGATGTCTGTCCACATGACTGGTTGGGTTCCATGTTGCATTTGCCTTTGTATGTCTATTAGGATTTGTAGTAGAACTGTGTTAATTTCAATTTGAATTTCCTATTCTTTTATCAACCTTTCATTGTCATCCTTACAAATATGTAATTCTTCCATGAGGCTTCTTACGGTTTCACCCAAATCCGGAGGGGTTTCCACCACCCTCCTCTCATCATATTCATCTTCTCTATTGTGGGAGCTTTCCCCAAACTCGTGGTGTGTCACCATCCTTTACGATGTGTTTTTATTGTTGTCCATTGACTGCTTGAGTGTTGATAAAACATTTTCTATTAGTTAATTGTCTACTAGTTTAGGAACAACACATAGTTCAAAATTTTAAAACATATAACAACAACAGAAAGTTCCATTCCTCTCTTTAGCAGTGGTTTAGATAAGTTTCTCATGAGTGGGGTAAGATAGGGTGTTACCCCTTAAAATTTCTCTAATTATATTTTTATGTGACTCGTTCATGAGCCCAAGGAGGCCAAGTGTTGTTGTCTTCTCTGATACCAATTTGTAACACACCCGAACCCTAATTACCATTTTTATGGATGGGGTATCAAACTTTCTCTTTCCTTAATTATCTCAAATCCTCTTCTACTCATCGAGAGCTTTCCAACGACTGCTACCATGCTCAAATCCGAGCTCTGGATTGCAAGTTATGGTCCTTCAAGGTTCTTTAAGCCTTCATTAATCGGAATCCCTTACAGCCATGTGTCAATCACGTGGCTCCCTGTCACCCAAAACTAAACCTCATCATAATATATAAAACTCGTCCAACCCAAAGTTGACATTTGTTTAGCTCCCATAGATCTACTAGGTTAATTTGTAACTAATATTAATTAAGGCATAAGTCTTCGGACTTCGGCGAAATTCCTCCTCAAGTGATCATGAACCCAAATTTCTCGAATGTCGGAGTCTCGGAGAGGGTCCCTTTCTGTTTAATTGATTTCATTTATAATTCCCGACAACTTGTAGGAGAGGGAAAGTCAATATGGGCCTTCATCCCTTTTCAACTCATCCGATCACACCACTCCAAACCTCCAAAGTTCTGAATTCCCAGACTCCCAAAAAGCCCACATTTACACGTGGCCCCATCAATGGGTGACACATGTCACGTTCTAATGGGCTTATAAGGTTGGTAAAAAGCACGAATCAAGGTGACACATGGCATGTTGAACATAGGTCCACATCACCCTAGGTGATGTCAACGTGCCATGTCACTCCGAGCTAACAGCTTCCGAAAGTCTTCTAGCCTCTCCTACCTACGAGATATCCTGGAGCTCTGAAGCCCAAACTCCTTCTAGTAACCTCCCAACACCCCTTCTATCCTATGATAGAGATGTATCCACATAGACCTATAGATCTACGACCTCCATTGCTTTGCAATTTTGACGTTCAGGGGTTCTACTCTGTAATCTCCTCTTTACTCCTGGAGTGGTCAGCGTCGGGCTTACCACAATCTATATCCAATGGTCAGGTGACATTCCGACGCATCCGTGGATCGACGGTCCTCGTTGCTTCACGACTTCAACGTTTGGGGGTTATACCTGTTTAACACTCTCTATCTCCCAGAGTGATCAATGTAGGACTGACTGTGACTTAGATCCAACAACTAGGAAAGGTCCCGAAGTGTCCTCAGATCTATGGCTCTCGTGACTTCGCAAGTTCGACATTCATGGGTTTTGGTGTTATGAAACCTCTATTCTCTTGAAGTGGTCAACATTGGACTAACCACAACGTAGATCCAACGGTCAGGTAAGATCCGAAGTATCCTCAGATCTACGGATCGCGTTACTTCGCAACCAATAAGTGGGTCAGGGTTTAACGGTGGGACAGATCCCATGGTCACGATTAGGGAAACCGCCATATGTCAGTCAACCTCGCTGGTAAACACACCTGAAGGTTTCCTTCGGTTGGTTTTGGGGGTTGTAAAGTCATAGCGTCCCAAAGCTCCAAACTCCTGGAGTTCTGAAGCCAAATATAACTTAGCTCCTTTTCGGGCCTAGCGAAGGGTTCCAAGGTCCCGGTCATGTGGAACTTATCGAACTCCAGAGGCTACACTCATAGCTCTTAGCCAAGATTTGGTTAAGGTCATGGGAAGGAGCCCGTGGTCTCTTGGGCGACTGGTTTGAAGGGAGTTCCTCCCATTCATTGAGCTTAATTTCTATACAGAGAAAGGTATTTCTCGATCAGTACCAAAACCATAAACTTATTCTCAATTTCTTTTGAAAACCCATGTCTAATAATTCTCTTGCTGCTAAGTAGAGGTAAACAGAAACCATGCAAATACAGGGGCTCACAGAAAAAAAATAAGAATTTCTAGTGATTAATCAAACAATGAAAAATTTAATCATAAACACATACATTCAACCATCACTTCCATTCTAGTACACAAAGTATAAAAATACTTATCAAGAAACGAGAATCGTGAAGAAACTACTGAGAGGGGTTCTTGTTTCCACCCAACCGTACGCACAACCACTCCTGAACAGATTTACAGTTGGCGACCACCTAGCTAGATCATGATGCTCAGAGAGAGACTCTTCCTTCTTGTTCAACGACAGTCAGGGACGGAAGTTACTGTCCTCCTCCCATGGGAACTTAGCACACTATTTTCTCTCTCCCAAGAAAGTGGGCCTGCAATGATTACTTCCTCAGTCACTCGTCTTCTCTACAACCTCGTTTATCAACTTGGACTAAAAATGTTGTGAGTAGCTTCTTGCACCCATAACGAGATTTTTTTCAGTTATTTTTAGAACCCGAGAGTTGCACGTGCTCTTCTCTTTCTGAAAGAATGGTCTCTCCACTCTTCTCTTTCGCCATTCCCCATGCGCCACAAAATCTCTTCCTTTCTTTCCTTCCTTGGCAAGGTTGCATGGGTCTGAATCCCCAGTTCGTGGTCAGGTCTTGAAGTCTTTTAGATGCGTACTCTAACCATCTCCTCATTAACTCTTGAGGAGAACTTCCCAACTACCAGCCTGACTGGTAACTTATTTATGGGCCAGAGAACTATTTTAGGTCTAAGTAATTAAATCCAGTAAGGTACTGGTCTAGTGGAGGTCATCTCAACCATTGTTATCCCCTCACCATCTCTCTCATAGAATCATGATCTACCTTAGCAAACCCCCCCTTCAACAGTTATGCAAAACTATCTATTTTTAATTAATAACAAAAATACATACATTACCTTTTATAACGAAAAAGTTCATCAAATCCAACATCCACACATATTCAGTCTGCCACAGTATTTTTGGCAAGTTATAGTTATATTTACACGCTGGGGGAAACAACAGTGCTACAAGCCTCATTGTAAACATCGTCATATTCTTGGGAATAAGCGTAGCCATCACATCTCTTCTGAGAGATAGGTTGCCACCATTCTAGCGAGTCATTCACTCTGTAATTTTACAGTTTCTTTACATTCTCTCATTAATAAAAATTGTGCATTATTGTATCTTTGTGTTTATTGCAATATCTCTCTATATTTCATTCTTATATCTCTTCCTTCATACACATTGGTTGACTGGTTGATTTGTGCATTGTCTTTTCCCTCACAATAATAATAATAATAATAATAATAATAATAATCTAATTTTAAGGTAACGGCTAAGTCAAACACCAAATTGGTGTATGAGACCGCCTTGTTTGTGGGACAAGGGACCCCCTCCTTGGTGTATGAGACCCCCTTGTTTGTGGGACAAGAGACCCACTCCGCCCAACGATTTGACTGCTAAAGTTTACAGAGGCATGCATACCCTAGCCCCCTCTAGATTTGAACTTGTGACCTCTTAAGAGTAAACACATGTTCTTAACCATTAGGCCCACTCAGGTTGTATAATGAATCCATTGGACGCATTAATAAATATGCCAATTTCTACAGATACACACATTTGTTGCCTCTTTCAATGATCACACCGAAGTAGATTTGCAAAAAATTAAGCTTCAATACTTATTCCAAGACTTTTGAAAATTTAAATTTATTTGTAATCTAACATATACAAGTTTTCTATCTCTTTGGCTAAAGAAACATAATTTTACAACAAAAAATGCAAATAAAAAGCAAATCCTCTATATTTTTAATTTTTGCTAGAAATTTGGAATTTTACTGCAAAACTTGCAAATAAGCAACAAGTTTTCTATATTGTCAATTTATCTAGAAATATGAAAATAAGCAGCAAGTACTCCATATTTTTAGGCTAAGTAAACATAATTTTATAGAAAAAATTACAAATAAGTAGCAAAACCTCTATACCCTTGTTAAATAATCAGGATTTTACACCAAAAATTACAAATAAGCAACAAGTACTATATATACAACAAGTACTATATATTTTTTATTAAATCAAAGGAATTTTACAACAAAAATCGCAAATAAGCAACAAATACAACAAGTACTCTATATTTTTTATTAAAGAAAAGGAATTTTACAACAAAAATCGCAAATAAGCAGCAAATATTAGGTATCTTCGGTTGTGCTTCGGCTAAATAATCAAAATTTTATAGAGAAAATTGCAAATAATCAGGAAGTTCCGCTATACAATCAGAATTTATATCTAAAAACAAAAATATTGCAAAGTCCTCTAGATTTCAGGGAAATAAACAGTTACAACAAGATTTGCAAATAAACAACAAATCCTCTATATTTTCAGCTAAATGATAATAATTTTATAGCAAACGATTTTATAGAAAAAGACCTCTATATTTCAGACAAATGAGTAGTAAAATCCTCACAAAAAATAGTCTCAAACACAAGTATTGGTGTATTGCAAAGCACGCTTGCCAATACGATTCGCTAGAAGGGTCTCACTCTGCTCAATGTATATGAATCGTGCTCGGATCGCCAGTCTTTTTAGAATTTAGTGGTTGAATCTTTTAAAAATTTGATCCTAGTAGGCGATCTAAATATCACTGTCTCTCTTGATGAGGTTTGGGGTGGCAATACTTCAGTCGGTTCTTTGGCAGGGTATTTCAAAGCGTTATTCCAGTCAAAAAAATTGGTAGATATCCAACGAGATAAGTTAGTACCAACCTGGAGAAATGGTCAAATCGGTAATCAAGCTATTGCTAAGAGTCTGGACAAATTCTTTATTTCAGAAGACTTATTAACTATTGGTGGCATCTATCGATCCTGGGTGGAGTTCCTTTTCATCTTAGATCACGTCCCAATTATTGTTCAGTTGGAGATGCCTCCTAAATATAAATATTATCCCTTTAAATTAAACCCCCTTTGGCTGATCGACGAGGAGTACAATTTTCTTGTTTATAAGGTTTGGAAGGATCCAAAATTTGCAACAGAAACTAGTAGTCAGCGTAGACTTGTTTGGAAATTAAAGGAACTGAAAATACAGACTAAATTCTGGGTGAAACAAAGAGATGGGAACAATATTCAACGTATTGAATTATTAGAATCTAAAATTAAAGACACCTTTCTAAGATTTGTGGATGATTTTTCACACTTTGTAATGGAACAACGCCTTGGCAAATTGGAGTAGGAAAGAAACAATATTTTACATGCAAATGAAGAAAAGTGGAGACAACGTAGCAGAGCGATCTGGGTACAAAGTGGTGATCAAAATACCAAATTCTTTCACCACTTTTCTAACCATAGACGCAATCGGAAACATATATGGGAGATATCTGATGAATTTGGGCAAGTACATACAGGGCAAATAGAAATAAAGGCGTTGGTTGTTCATTACTTCAAAAAAATCTACAAATATAAGAATTCATCAAACACAGCTGAACAAGTGCAAATTACTGGTCTTTTCTTGATGGTTAATGTTGAAGAGGCTAGATATCTATATGATCTAGTCAATTTAGAAGAAATAAAGTAGTTTTATCACTTTTCAAAAAAGATAAAAGTCCAGGGCCCGATGGTTGGACCGTGGAATTGTTCGCACACTTTTTTGATCTAGTTGGCGACGATCTCCTAGAGATGGTCGAGGTGTCCAGACAGAGAGGAATTATAGTTGGGAGAATAAACTCTACCTTCCTTGCCCTAATACCAAAAGCAAACAAGCCAACAAACTTTAGGGATTTTCGGCCCGTCTCATTATGTAATCTCTGCTACAAAATAATCTCCAAAATCATAGTTAATCGGATCAAACCTATTATGTCCAGCTCACTCTCAGAAGAACAGTTAGGATTTTTGAAAGGAAGGCAGATTCAAGATGATATCGGTACATCCCATGAGTGTCTTCATAGTATAAATAAAAATAAATCAAAGTCATCCGTTCTCAAACTGGATCTGCGCAAAGCTTATGATTGCATAGATTGGGATTTACTAAGGATGATTTTAATACAAGTGGGATTTGGTTTACAGATGACAAAGTGGATTATGAGTTGTGTTGTATCTCCCACTTATGTTGTATTATTAAATGGAGAAAATACAGAATTCTTTAGGAGTGGCAGAGGTTTGTGCCAGGGTTGTCCATTATCACCTTTATTATTTATCCTAGTTATGGAAGGCATCTGCCTTTTATTAAAAAAAAGAAAAGGGGAAGGCAAGCTTACTGGTATTAAAGTGTCTATAATGATTAGAATTCTTCATTTATTTTTCGTACTAATCATGACCAAGGAAAATATTCAGGAGTTGTTGGAAAACGACAAACTCATATTATTGTTTTGTAAAGCCTCGGGACTCCAAGTAAATGTATCCAAAACTGCAGTACTCTTTGAAGGTTTATTTGAAATGGATCTTAATCCTTACAAGTATTTTCTCCCATACACCTTTTAATCTCTTGCTTCAGGCTTCAAATATATGGGATATCAACTAAAGACCGGGGCGTATCAGGCTGATGATTGGAATTGGCTTCTGGAAAAAATGGAGAAAAAAATTGGTCTATGGTGCAATAGATGGTTATCCTTGTGTGGTCTCTATATTTTAATAAAATCTGTACTGGAGAGTTATCCTATATATTGGATGTCATTGGAGACTATCCCACACTTTGTTCTTAATAAGATCTGAAAATTGATGTTTAACTTTCTTTGGAATGGTAGCAGTGAAACCAAACATTATCATCTTTGCGGGTGGGATGCTTTATCCAGAACAAAACATTGCGGTGGTTGGGGATTTCGAAATTTATTCCATTTCAACACAACATTGACTACCAACACACTCTGGAGAGTTCTCACCCGGGAGGGAATTTGGCCCAATATTATAAAGGATAAATATCTTCAAAATACTACAGTCATCAATTGGTTTAGATCAACCTCCTTCAAACAGAATGTATCTTCAAGGATATGGAATAGTCTTATTAAGTCAGTCCACCTTATTACTCATTGGCTTAGCTGGATTCATGGATCGGGTCATCTTATTTCTATTGGAAGAGATAGAATCTTAGGACTGAGAGACATATCCCTTCTCTCAATTGATCTTACAACAAATTTAAAGCAAAAAAAGATCACAATACTTGCACAAGCTAAAAATCATTTGGAACATTGCTCCCTTACATAAAAATGGCTCTGTAGTGACGATCTGGGTTTAGCTAGTGAGTTGGCATCCAAATGGGATCTTTATCATAGGGAACTTATTGGGGATGGAGCTACTATCAGGGATACTGAAGACAAACTAATGTGGACAGGAGGTAATTCCTCTAGAACAATTTCGGTTAAAAAATGCTTATTTGGCACTTATTTCTACACAGAGATTTTCAACTCTAGGTGGATGGAGGCATAACATCTGGAAGTGGGACATACAACACAAGATCAAATTGTTTATCTGGTTGGCGGTTGAACAAAAAATACTAGCATGGGACATATTGCAACAAAAAGGATGGGAGGGACCAAGCCTTTGTATCTTGTGTAAAAAAAATATCCAAGGATATCAACCACCTATTCCTAGAGTGCACTTTCACAAAGTTGGTATGGGAAAGAATTAAAATTATATAGAAGATTAAAAGAAATTGGGAAGGATTTACACTATCTGACTATTTTAATTTATGGACTAAGGATAAAATTGTCTCTCCTACTCTTGCATCACGTATATGTTGGTTTGTTTGGATCGAAAGAAACAAAGCTACTTTTGAGAATATTTCTCCTTCAGTTCACACTTTGGTTATCAAGACTCTGGGTCTCTTCAAGAAGCATCCATCAACTCAAAAACTTATCCATATAAGAGTTTGTCTGATCACTCAAGATGTTGTTTTTTCCATTGCTTTTTTTGATGGGGCAGCTCAGTTAGACAAAAAACTTTGTGGAGCAGGGGGGTAATCAAAACTCCAGATTCAACAGTTTATAGATGGAATTTCCACTGTGGGGAAGGTACAAATACGAAGGCAAAAATCTTGGGAATCTGGGCAACTCTTACTCTGGCTAATCATCTACCCATTCCAAAACTTCAAGCACTGGGAGACTCAAAGGTAATTATAGAATGGCTCAATAATAGAGGAAGGCTCCATGCTAGCGCCATTGAAGGATGGAAATATAGAACAAAGGAATTAATTAAAAAATTTCAAGAAATCAGCTTCCAACACATATTCGGGGATTTCAACGAGGTGGATCAACTATCAAAACAAGCTCTTCATGAGCCTGATGGAAGAATTTTATATTACAAATGGGACTCCGGGGACGCAAGTCCCATGAATTACCTTGTCCTTTACTGATATACATCATTATCTGGTACTTTGAGACGACTCTTTTAGTTTTTTTTTTTGGATGGGTTTTTATTTGATACATCATGTAATCTTGTAGTTTTTCTTTTTGAAGTTATGGTCCTCAGAGACATGTAAGGAAGTTATTATTTGATCAGTACTTTTTTGGCTAAGATTATTTTTAGTCATTTTATGGACTGGGCCTATGCTATGAAAGAAGATGTAAAAGAAATTATTTCTTAATATAATTTTGAGATAATTTTCTATTGGAAAAAATATGGTTCATCAATTGGGAAAGGAATGTGAAACAACTTTTGTGAGATTTCCGAATAGCCCCGTCCCCAGACAATAGCTTAATTTCCACTAAACTCAAAACCACAACTCTTCATTGAATATGGTTGCAACTACAAACACAACATCCCTTTCCTCCACCAAACCCAAAGTAACTCTAGGAATGTCAGCTATAACATTTGAAACCTTTGTAGAGGCACCTATGTGCCCGACCTCCACCTCTTCCTTCAACAATACGAAGTATTCCATGAGATTCTAGTCCATCCTATAGGAATAATTAACTTCATTAACACTACTTGTGTCATTAAATCGGCGTACTAATAGATAGTGGACAGAACCAGGGCTGTGAGAATTGAAATGGTTTGAAGTAGTCTTCCAATCTACTAAGAAATTTGACAGAAAGAATAGTTTACACTGCACTTAGGAGAAGTAAAAACAATGGTCAGGTCATTTTATTGGGTGGTCACTGAGGCATATGTGAGTATTCAGTGTTTGGTTGTTGTAATTCTCTCTAATCAATAAGCCCTAAGGATGTTTTCCTTTTGAAGCGTTTTACCACGTAAACTCTATGTTCATTGTGTGATTGTTGCTTGCTTTGTTTCTTCCATTAAAATCTTGTTCTATTTATTCTTTCTAATGCAGTACGCGTCCCCTGCACGTCCCACTTCCACTAGGACCTTCTTCTTCTCAGGCCCGAAGAGCTACAATGCCCTTCAAATCCCGTATTGGGACCTTCTGTTACCCACAGGATGCTCTATTGATCTCTCGTTAGTCTTCTCGGGAAATCGGGTTTCGCGTTGTCGCGAATCTTCCCTACGAGACCTGGTCTTCGATCCCTCCTCCTTGAGGAATTTTTCCACTCTAAAACTTCGTCTTGTTCGAACCTTCTCCTGGGTCTGTCTCCACAGTATCACAAGGAACTATCCCTCCTGAGCTTGTCAACTCTGACTCCTTCAGGGACTTCGCACGCACTTCTCGCGCTCAACCTTCAACAATTCTCAAAATGTTGAGTCTTCTAGACTCTGTGCACTTCTGGCAACAACAGTCTCTGCCTTCTTCTGCTCATACTAGCCACTGAGCCTGCAAGTTCAGCCTACACTTCTCCTGCGTGGCTCTACCAGTCTGCACCAACTTCCGGGTGAACGAGAATAGGGGTTTAACTGCCTAGCCTCATCAATGCACTCTATGCAGATGAATTCAACTGCACTCTATGCAAGAATCTCCTGGCTCAGATAGAGAAACAATTGAAACTTATTCTCTCCTCTCTCAGACTTCAGTTAAAACCTCTGAAATCACATGCACAGCATATTCAAAACAATTGCATAACCAGAAATCCAACATTCATGAGCACATAAACATCATACACA
>ML793193.1:15862-27941 GCA_009831015.1 Picea engelmannii | reverse complement strand
GTCATCATCTATATCATAAACTTGACAAATGCAATGTTTAGAAGATGCGAGATGCATTAGTATTAACATGGTAGAACTCATGGTCATCATTCTCTCATGAATTAATGATATTGTTATCCTTGCAAAAACTATTGGATATCTTCATATGCAACTTGAAGTTCTTTAATGATTTTGCAAAACCTATGAGCTTGTCATTAATATTTATAAAACCAAGATTATGATAATTGAATCTAAGAAAATAATTTACCCCCTGATTTTGTGTGGTGATAACACCCTTGAAGATGTGCAATCTTATATTACTATGTATTGATATCTATTGTCATGAATTAGAACCATGGTGTTCCATAAGAGAATCATTGGTGGTTGGAAAGCTTATTGATAATCACAATGATGATTGTTGTTGTTCACTAAGACCAACTTTGCTTTATTGGACCTTAAGAAAAAAGGTAAGGAATCAATTGCTTTAGAATTTTATTCCTATACTTGAAATGATTGGAGAGAAGCTTTCCTAAATCTCCATGGTTTTGATGAGTTAACAAGTTAGGAAATTCAATAGTGTTACAACTATTTTTTCAAGTGAGATTTAATGTGGGCATACTTAGGACATTTTAAGATAGGGTGATTTTCATCCTCCACCTTCCTAGTATCACATATATGACGTTATGTTCTTGAAACCAAATATAGAAATCTTGAGCTTTGAGATCAGGATAAGAAAAAAAATCATTTTATCACTTTAGTTATGATCTTAGTTATTCTTTACAACTATGAAGTTTGGGCCTACTGCACATCCTGTTATCCCCCATTTATAGGGATAACTAAGGAGATGATGTCTCGAGGCCCTCAGGTTCCAGACATGGAGTATCGAGAGACAGGCCAACAGGCATAGCCCCACATCACACCACTCATCACCGTGAGATTGATGGTTGCACCATTCACCACACCGGCTAGGCTCACAGAGGACAACAAGTCTTTTTCCATGAGGTAACAAATCCGGTATTGTGGTAAGTGTCATTTTAATAAATGAAGCATTTTGACATGTTGCAAAAGGTCTTTCCTTAATTTTGAAAACGTTTGTTGGGAAATTACGCTCTTTTCCTTGTTTCACCTTGGTGGTTGACATTGTGTCGTAGTAAGTGGTCACCCTCAGGGAAAGGGTTGCTACTGGGAGATCTCCTTAATGAGTCATCATACCATTCCCAATCATACTTATCACTTTCCATACTTCTTCCCTTTTGTCCCCTCATATTTTGGGATTTTTGGGTACACCAACCCAAGAAGGGATTGCAACTCATTTCATGGGAAGAAGGAGTTGAAGGCCTAGAGGAAAAAGTAGATGGAAAAAGATAAAATCCAAATCGTAAGCTTCTACATGCTCTCCCAAAGAGGTCTTGAGAACAATGAAATGTTTCTCCTAAAAGATTTGAAAACCTGCAAAAGAAAACTCACATTATATAGATGTCCCACTTGTTGAGGTTTGTACACTTATGCGATGTCCCTTTCTTTCCATGCATATGGCACTCTGTATACCTCTAGCTTCAAGTGACGTTGTGGTACTCTTTTCTTTCCATGTCTTATAGTACCCAATTGTTTTGAACTTTAATTAATTCATGGCAATAAATGGGCTTGGAAAAAGGTTGCATTGAAAACAAGGGTGCAACACACCCTCTACAAAGGAACCCATAAATGAGATAATATAAACCCTTGTATGTCATGAACCACATGCCCATAAGTTTTAACCCCCATTAACTTCATACTCTTTACATGACTTAGAGAGGGTCCACCTGGGAAACACTCCTTAACTTGGGGAATGATTCACCCAATAGGTCACCATGACAACCCTCTCATACCTAAACTTGGCAAGTTGCATAGGGTCTTTGAGCATTTGTTTATTTTGAGGGGAGGGAGATTTGATGCACATGTTCGGGTGGTTCTTTTATTATATATGGATTACTTGACATGATGCTTGTGACTTGTGAGCCCTTGGAGGGAGAATTTGCTTGTGTTTGCAGGGCCTTGATAGGTGGAAGACATTTCGGGAAGGGACAAGGTCACTTGGACCTTCACTTGGGGCATGAATCCCACAAGATGGATGTTGTGCCCCCTATCCTTTGATAATTGGATGATAGACATTTCCTTTGGAAGCATGAGGGGACACATTGGAGAAACAAAGCTAGCCCCCTCTTGCCCAACGTTTGACCCCAGAGGGCCAAAACGTCACCTTTGAGGGCATGACATCACACTTGGGGCTAGGGCTTTGGTGATGGTGGTGGTGATTGACCATGAATTAGCATGTTGTAATGGAGGAATACCCTTGCACCATGGAGACTAGGCCTTTGGAGGCCCAACGACTTCCTCAACTTGCTCAACAACTTGTCAAAAGTGCCAAAATGTCCCCCTTTAGGGCATGACATCATCATCTAGGGCTTTTACTTTTTGTTATTTTGAATTTAAATTTGTAAAGGGGCAATTAGAGGAGGTTGGCCTCCCTAATTGTGTTTTACCCTAAATATAAGTGGACAAACTTTGTGTAGATGACCTTGTATAAATAAAGGTCATTTCATTTCATTTTATCATAACAATCTCACTTGAGAATTACATATACTTGGCTGAAATTTGCACCCTTCTTGTGAATTTTCTCTATCTCTCTCTTGTGTTCATTTTGTGGATGCTTGTTCTTGTCTATTGATGAAATCAATGGTGCACTACCCTCTTGGAGGCTTGTCTCTTGCATGTTGATGAAATATTCTTGGTAAATAATGGTTTTGCATGCTTTCTATTGAAATTGGTAAGATATTTTATGCATATTGTTAGTAAATTCTTCTTGTTTCAAAGTTATTCTTTTCTAAAACCCTCGGAGGAGTATAAGGGCATACACCCTCCACCAAGTCTATCATATTTTTTGTTGGATCAAATTTTTGTCAAGGTTGTTAGGAGGAGTAAAAGGGTTTACACCCTCCTAGATTTACCTTGTTGGATTTACTTGCTCTAGGTAGTAAACGAGCTTACACCCCTAGAGAAGTAGTAGATATAACTATTATATCCAAGACTCCATAACCCAATAGACTAGGCACCCATCTACTTGCATTGGAGAAATAAAATCATTTGCATTGCTATACGTGAAATTACGAGAAACTGCATTTTTTCAAATTGGAATTTTTTTCTTAGCGTTATTAGCTTGTTTGTGCCACTAAGGCATCTAGTTTGGCCTAGTATTTCTCTTTCTATAATTAATTAAATGCTACAGCCATTAGGGCTGCAACAAAACACTCTTAAACTCTTTCTTTACTCACTAATCTACCATTGAAATTTCCTTGCAAGTTGCCATATTGAATCTACTTGTCATTGATTATCTTTTGGGTGGATTGTTTGCTAATTTTAGTGGATAGATATTTCCACTGTAGAAACTGTTTGCTAAATCCATAAGACTGCTATAATACGTTGTTGATAACTTCATTTAGCAACCCCTTTTTACCTTCAAATCTTTTTCTTAAGTATCAGAAAATTACCTACATGTTTAGTACTTGATCATCCAATAAATGTTTGATGCTTTTGATGGTCCGCAGTCAACAACTCTTTCCGTTGTTGATATATATATACATTGTTGCAATTTAGGACAACAAGCTTTCCTTGTTTGTCCCCTTGATATAGACTTGGTTTTATGATCATTTGTCTTGTCTCGGGCAGGTTTAACATTGTCTTGCATGTACACAACACTTTGGAAACCTCCCTTCATGAACAAAAATCTTTTGCAAGCATCTTTTCACTTCCAAACCTGACCTATAGGGATTTCATTGGTCATTCTACCACTTTTTGTCTTAATCCCCCTAGGGACACCGAGATTCCCCTCTTGTGGTGACTTATCATCACTAAAGTGAGGGGAGTATCTATCTAAGGTGACAGTGGGTAGCTACTCCCATAGTTGTCTCACTCTTGTGGATTGGGTTGGGATTTTTCCAACCCACAATTCGTGTGATAACATT
The DNA here is from genome assembly GCA_009831015.1 of Picea engelmannii. Taxonomy (NCBI): domain Eukaryota; kingdom Viridiplantae; phylum Streptophyta; class Pinopsida; order Pinales; family Pinaceae; genus Picea; species Picea engelmannii. Next base: position 23,961 of record ML793193.1, on the reverse strand, counting down.
TTGACGTCGTTGTTGGGGAGGATTTTGAATCCTCTTTTGTGCCCTATTGACACTTTGGAAAGCTTTAATCCCAAAGCCTTTACCCCTAGCTTTCCTGGCGACTCCACTTGAGGGAATTTTCTTTCCTTTCCTTGATGAGCTATTCATAAAGCTCATATGGTGATTCCACCATCCCAGAATCCATCCTTCCAAAGGACCCTTCCCCCTGGAAGATTTAAGCCTTCCAAGGTTTACCGAAGAAAGCCTCCTTTTAACTCCCCCGTTATCAAAACCCTTTTCCACGGTAACCTCCCCTTTGCCCCAATGGCTCATCCTTGGGAAAAATATCTCTACAAAATACCTTGAACTTGGCTTCCATCGTTGGATATCCCAATACTATGCCTAAAGAAACCAACAAATGGTTGCCAAATTTTTCAAGAAACAATGTGGTCACAGCTGAGGAACACCTCTATGCAATTGGTCAAGACATAGAAAATGAAGGAGTGGAAAATGAAGACGTGGAATTGAAGCTACTAGCTACATCTCTTACTAAAGATGCCCAAAGGTGGTTCAAAGGATTTACTGACAATCATCTAACATCATATGAATATTTCTCTAAGTTGTTCAAAAGAAGATGGGAAACAGAGACGGATAGTGGAATGTTGATGACTCAGTTCAATCATATTAAGAAGAAGGAGAACGAGACAGTGAGTGAATTTGAAACCAGATTTGATAATCTCTATAGCCAAATCCTGAAGGATTTGTGCCCATCTAAAGCAATTGTCCATCTCCTCTATGTGAATGTCTTTAAAGGGTAATTTGGTTTCATTCTAAGGGATAAGAAACCCAACACTTTGGCAAAATCCAAAGAATACAATGTAGGAATCAAAGAGAATATTCTTTACTCCAAGATTGAGCCATATCAATATCCTCGTACTAGGATGGAAGCAAAGACAAAGACAAAAACAAACAATGTGTCAGATCCAATAACTCTCCTATCACAGAAGCTTGATCAAATGAATGCTCAATTTGTCCAAACTCATAATCAAGTTATGAACCAATTGACAAGTCTAGAAAGAAATCAATCTCCTCTAGGACCTCCATTCGTTAGACAACAGAGGGATGTGATAGGTTGGAAGGAAAAACCTCAACAAGAGGCAAAGGCTCATGACACTTTGAACCTTGTTGGGATGGTCAATTTGGAGGAATCACAATGGTGTTCTCCTTGTCAAGAACCCCATCCAGAAGCTGAATGTCCCAGATGAGAGGAGGAATCCCCTGACAGTATGAACTTCATAGACACAATTTGCACTTTCCAGGAGGATGATGATGAGTATGTAGACATTATGCAGGAACAACTTGATGAAGTTAGGAAGAGGGGAGCTAGAGAAGGTCAACTCAAAGTGCTTAATCAATTGACCGAAGATGAGAGGAAAGAATTGAAGAAGAGGGAAATCTTGACATATGCAAGAAGGAAAAAAACTCATGTCCCTCCTCCAGAGAAGCAAGCTCCATCTCATCCATGAAATGAAGCTCCATCTCAACCAATAGAGAAGGTTATCCCACCTCCTCCACCTCCAGTTTGTGACTTGCTTCCAAGACCAACATAGGAAGATGAAGCAATCCAATTGAACATAGATGTCCCAACCATGATTGGAAAAATGAATATGTCAGTTCCTGTGGTGGAAATGTGAAAGATTCCTTCTATCCGAAAAGAAGTGTTGAAGGCATTGAAGGTACCAAATGGGGGAGAAGACCCGCTTGTGATCCTGAACACCATGTACCATGGAAGGCAAAGGGATGCAAGCTCTCCCTTTTATATCTCTTTGGGTATGAATGGTGTTCGTTTGAACAATTGTATGCTAGATTCCAGGGCCTCGACAAATGTGATGTATTTAGAGGTGTTATGAAACAACTGGGTTTGAAAAAAACTTGCCCATATGGAAATGTTTGTGGCATTGATTCTAAGAAGATGAAAGTTTATAGTCTCATAGAAGATGTGGAGGTATACTTGGAATACTTCCCTCACATTAGCCTCCTCATGAACATAGTGGTAATTGATGTTCCAGATGCCCGGGGCATGATTTTATCAAGAAGTTGGGCCGCCACACTTGGTGGATTTCTCAGCATGGACCTTACTCATGCACATATTCCCATGGGAGATGTTACTTTCGAGATTCTCTATAACCGTGAGGTTCCCATGAAACATGTGTTGGATCAGAATGATCTTGACTACAGTAGCAAGGATGACTTTGATGAGGCTATAGATACCATTGAGTATGATCCACATGACCTTCCTTTTATGTAGGAGGATTGCATAGATAATCTACTTCCAAGGAAAAATGAATACAAAGATAAACTTGTGAAATTCCAAGGAAAAGAGTCAGGGTCCATCAAGATACTAAAGAAGGAAGAAGATAAAAGAGATAGAGAACATGAAAAATTCATTAAAGATATGGTCAATGCAAAACCACCTTCATACCCCTACATTGAGAACATACCTTACATCAACTTTAGTGAATGGATCCTTGCACTCATGTGGGATAAGAGGAATGGAAAGCCCAAATATGATCAAAAGAATGATGTCTTATGGCTTCGCCCTTACATCATCAAGAAGAAGTCCGAGAAGGGAAGCTACTACTTGTCTGCCATGGATGGGAGAAAGATGCCATTACCAGTCGATGGGTCTCTTCTCTGACATTATGTTCAAAGAACCTAACTTCTTCAGGGCCCGGGCCCCAGGTAAGTAGGTAGGTCATTTTCTTTCTCTTGCATTTGCATTTGCTTTCTCATGACAATTTAATTACATTTACCCATGCTTGCATATCATATCTGATTTTTCATTTTGCTCTACTCTCATTTTGCATCTTTGATTTATATCATTTGCTTGCATCATATTACATGTTAGTTTAAAATTTTTGGGAAAATGAAAAATTTTATTTTCTAGAATTAGTTGTCGATTTTGATTTTCAAGATTTTGATTATATGAACAAAGGGTGAGTGAGCCACCCTAGATTTCACTATTTGTTTTCTTTGTGTGTGTAGGCACAGGTCTTACCAGGATATGTTGTGATTCTCATGCACTCTACGATGAGCACATGTCCCCAAGTAGGAGCTACATGTTATCCCCCATTTCTAATGATAACTAAGGAGATGATGTCTCAAGGCCCATATGTTGCAAACATGGAGTACCAAGAGACAAACCAATAGACAAAGCCCCACATCACACCACTCATCACCATGAGATTGATGGTTGCACCATTCACCACACTAGCTTGGCTCACAGCGGACAACATGCTTTCTCCATGAGGTAACGAGTTCGGTATTGTGGTAAGTGTCATTTTAATAAATGAAGCCTTTGGATATGTTTTTTTTTTTACGAAAACGGATAGTGATATTAATATTGAAAGAAGGTGGACAAGCCACTAATTCGATTACAAAAGGTCCACGCTTGTCCACATGTCTGCTTGCCTGGAGTATCCTCCAAGTCCTTTTAGCAATAGACTAAGTTCTTAACTTAAAATTCGATCCTAACTTAACCAGATACAGATTTATTTACGGCGTTGGCTTCTATACAAAATGCCAAACTTGCTGAAGAGGGACGACCACTCTTTCTTGCTCCATGACTGCTTTAGTTTTCATGATCTTGCTTCCAATCGCTGTTGAGTTGGGCCATTTTCGCCTCCAGCTGATCGATTCGTTCCTCAAATTCCCGCTGGGGGTTCTTGAGTTCCCTGTGCAACTTGTCAAGCTCCTCTGTAAACCCGATTTTAGTTGTAGTAATGTCCTCTTCTAACTTCTCCATACGTCGTCCTGCTTCTAAATCCAAGTTTTCCAGGAAATCCAGCTGGAATTGAAGCAACTGCTTGAGGTTTTCCAACGCTGTATCCATAGCTTTGAGTCATTCCTCAGTGTTGGGCTTTCTCTTCGACCCTGATGCCATCTCTAGACACCTTCCGCTTCTTCCTGTGCCTTGGTGCTTCGCTGGTGAATACTCCATAAATCTTTGCAATGAATTGGGATGAGTATGAGGGGCGCCTTCATTTTATTCCCTCCTTCCCCAACGCTCATGATTTCCAATCGATTCGCTGAATCCATGGCGTATGGGAGATCTGAATTCTTGTCTCCTCCCTGTCTGAGGCGCACTTCCTCATTGTACTCTGCCTTGTCCCCTTCCCCCAACTTGCTCTGATGCAACTTGACCTGAGCAAGCCCCCCGATTTCCATGTCTTCTGATTCATCTTTCTTTTGATATTTCCTTCGGGGCATGATTGGCATGGTTCAAGGAAGTGCCACGCTAGACGTCGTTTCATTCACCTTCAGAATTCCCGGTGCCAGGAGTGTTCCTTTGTTGGCTTCGGCGTCCGCTTTCCCATTTAGTGCTCTTAGCACATGGTATAACTTATAGGATTTGAAGTTCCTTAGCATGAGATGAATCTTTTCCAATAAGTTATTAAGGCTCACGCTATTGGTTTTAGAATGCCGAATTAATGCTTGTATTACCACTCTGGAGTCGTCGATTATGACCAGGTCCTGGATCCTGTGCCTTTGTGCCTGAATTAGCCCCTGCCAGAGAGCCAAGGCCTCTACTCTATTGTTGGATTTGATTCCTAGGCCCAGGGCAAAGTTTATTGTTGTTGCTTCGATGGGATTTTCTATTATCCCTCCTCCTCCAGCTTGGCCCAGATTTCCTTTCGAAGCCCCATCAAAGGCCAGGATAGGGACTTTACTCCTTGTTTTCCAATTGGTGAAATCCTGTTTGTCTTTTATGATTTCCCATTCCTCTTCAATTGTAGTGCTAGCCTGTATTCCCATGTGACATTGGATTTTAAAGTGGCTTAGCCAGAGTTCCTATGGTGCTTCCAGCGCTTGGTTTTTCTTTGTCTGGTGTAAATAAGGTGCAGTTTCTCAAAAGAGCGCTTGAATTTTGGTTATCACTAGGGTAGGACTCCTTTTGCTGTCCCTAAATATTCTGTTGTTCCTTTCCATCTATAGACTCCATAGGATGAAATTTGGGAGAACTCTCCACAGAGCAAAGGTCTGGCTACTTTTTTTAGTTTTGAACGGATAATAGGAGTCCCATTGGAGGAGAAGGTTTCTTGTGTCTGGCGGGAGTCTAATGGAGAGTTGTGTTCCTGGTGCTAGCTTCCAGACTTCTTTGGAGTAATCACAGTTGAGAAGAAGGTGGTCTGTAGTTTCTTCAGCATGTTGACAGAGGGGGCACCTGTAGGGGCATTCCCAGCCACGTCTTTGAAGATTTTCCCCTGTTTGAATGCTGTTGTGTGAAAGGGTCCAGATAAATAGGTCAATTTTAGGAATGGACTTGAACTGCCATATTTCTCTCTAGATGGCCAGATTGGGCATGACGTTGGGAGCATTAGTGATGAGGTGGTAGCCCTCTGTTGTGGTATAGGCCTTGGCTTTCCCTCCCCAACCTCTTTCGTCCTGTCCTTTCTTTTTGAGGGGGGCTTTCCCTTGAAGACAGAGTTGTAGGGTGCTCCATTCCCTTTCAAGATCAGGTGGTATGTTGAGCACTCCCCACCCTTTCCATGACATAAACTTGTCCTCCCCCCAAATGGATATGTCAAAAAGAGTAGTTATGTTTTGGCTCTCCATCCAATCCTTGAGACGTTGCAGATCCTGTCTCATCCCTAGGGGTGGGTCTCCCATGATTGAATCTTACCAGATGTTGATTTCCTTTCCGTTTCTTGGCACCCAGGTGAGATGAGGGCTGAAATGGGCTAGTGCCTTTTTGCAGAGAGTGAAAATAGGGGAACCTTTTGATTCCCTGCATGGGAAATCCAAGCATCGCCTTCTTGGCCCCCTAAAGTATTTTTTCCAAAGTGCCAGTTTGCTCCACGTTGGCTTGCCAGTGACCATCGTCCACAACAACTTTGCCCCCAAAGCCAGGTTTTGAGCTTGGGTTTTTTTGAAGTTAAGGTCGCCTTCCAAGAGAGGTTTTGAGGTTTTTCCCCAGCTTATCAAATGCAGTTTCCTTCTTGATTGTTTCCCACCTTCCCACAAGAAGTGTTTTTGCAGTGCTTCAATTTTTTGGATGACGACGACAGGGGCTAAAAGAAATGATCTATGATAGATGGGTATGCTGGTCAACACGGATTTAATCAAGACAACTTTCCCTGCTAAATTTAACCAGTTCGCCCCCCTAGGAGGAAATTTTATTTTTGAGGCTGTCTGTCAGCTGATTCCAGTGTGAAGTTTTTGGGATAGATTTGAATATAGGAATTCCCAGGTATTTGAAGGCCTCCCAGTTGGTGTGCCCTTCCATCCCCAAAAATCTTGTAATTCCCAACATTTCCTTTGGCGTAATATTCCATCCATATATTTTTCTTTTGTCCTGACTTATTTCACTTCCTGAGACTGCAACATAAGCTTCTAATTCTTCTTTGAACTTCTTTGCTATTATAGGGCTTGCACCTCCCAACAACAGAGTATCGTCCGCAAATTGCGCATGATTTATGTCTTTCACCCTTTGCGCGATTCTCAATCCCTGGAGATTGTTTTGGACTTGGGAATTTTCCAGCTGATAGCTTAGGACTGAGGCTTGGATTGCATAGAGAAGGGGCAAAAGGGGGAAACCTTGCCTTAAGCCTCTGGTGGCTTGGAAGAACTTTGTTACTTTCCCATTCACCATGGGAGCTATCCATGGTGAACCAATACAAGCTTTTATCCACTTTACAAAAGACGGGTCAAAACCAAACTTTCTCATTACTTCAAATAAAAAATTATGTCTAACTCTATCAAAGGCATTGGCGAGACCTAGTTTAATTATCATACCTTTGTCTTTCCTCCGGACACTTGAGTGTAGGGCCTCTTGAACTAGAATGATGTTGTCGGCAATATGCCTACCTTTGATGAAGCCTCCTTGGTTTTCTGGGACGATGAGCGGGAGGATTGTTTTGAGTCTGTTGGCTATTACTTTGGTGAGAATTTTGTAGCTTGTATTGCAAAGGGAGATTGGCCTGAAACGATTGAAGGTAGCTGCTCCTTTCTCTTTTGGGATAAGTGCCAGGAAGGTCGAATTGGTGCTCCCGCCCAATTTGCTGCTCTGTTGCGATTTCCTGATCATCTTGGTGAGATCCGATTTTATTATTCCCCAACATTGCTGATAGAATCTGGCAGTGAAACCATCCGGGCCTGGGGCCTTATCTGGATTCATTTGGTCCAGGGCCTCCTTTATTTCCTGCTGCGATACTTCCTTAGTCATCTTGGAATTGATTTCTTCCTTAATGAGGCCTGGAATAATGGAGAGAGGGTACCTCTGAGGGTCTATTACTGTCCCTTGTGGTTCTGAATAGAGTGTTGCAAAGGCTTCAAAGGCTACTTGTTTTATACCTTCTGGATCTGTAATTGTTTCATTTTGAACCCGGATTCCTGTCACTGCTTTGTAGTGCTTCCTTGACTCCGCCTGCTTGTGGAAGTAGCTTGTATTTTTATCACCTTCTTTCAGCCAGAGGCTTATGGATTTTTGCCTCTAGTAGTTTTCTTCCTCTCTGCAAGCTCTGTGCCATTTTCTTTGAAGGCGATCCTCTTGTTGTAGGCCTTCTTGTGTGATATCCTTGTTTCCCATTTCCAGCTGAAGATTCTCAAGTTGCTTTTGGGCTTCTATGCACGAGGAGATCGGGCTCGGTTGGCCCTTTGCCCAGATTTTTAGAGTTGTCTTTAGTCGTCTTATCTTTTCTTCCCAGACATAAAAAGCTGAGCCCTTAACCATGTTGGTCCATGTTTTGGAAACCAGCGGGAGAAAGTCTTTATTTTGGATCCAAGTCGAGTTAAATCTGAAAGGGATGGGTCCTCGAAATTGATCGGTTTTGATTTCTAAGCGTATGGGCTTGTGGTCTGAGACACTGTGGGGTAGAATCTCTACATTTGTTGTGAGCCCCAGTACAAGAAAGGAACTTTGGACAAGGAATCTATCTAGTCTGGCAGCAATATGCCCATGGACTATTCTTTTATTCGTCCATGTGTAGAGTCCTTTGGCAGGCTTGATGTCTATTAGGTCCCAGGTTGAGACTAGGTCTTCCACCCATTCTCTGGTTGGGTCTCTCACGATGGATCCACCTCTTTTTTCCTCCTGAGCCAAGGTTACATTTAGATCCCCA
>ML793192.1:476548-541360 GCA_009831015.1 Picea engelmannii | reverse complement strand
AAGTTTTGTTTTTACTGTAAAGTGAAATTCTAAATAAAAAAAATACTTTTATATGTCGGAAGTTGAATAACTTGTGAAAATACAGTTTTTTTTGTCATAAAACAAGCAAAAGTGTAACCCACCTTCATGATTTCACCCTTCTTTCATTTTTATATTTCAATTATTTCTTAAATTCAAGACACAAGCTAGAGATAATAATTTTGTGATCTAAGGAAATAAAATGTATAAATATAATATTTTAGAATATTATAATATTTGTTGTGACAAATTCTTCTAGTGGAATATCCATGATAGTTTATAGATCAAGTTGGTTTCATCCACTCCTTTTATCTCCAATTTGGGCTATATGCTAGGATCAACAGAGTGAATGTTAATGCAAATATGAGTAGAATGCTAGGTTCAATAGAGTGAAAGTTAATGCAAAGATGAGTAGAATAATGGCATAGGATTATAGGCATGTAGAATTCCTTTAGACCCCTCACCTTTCCCCTCTTTTAGTATCATGTACCACCCTTAGGTGCTTCCACCTCAATCAACCTTGTCATTTTATTAATTCTTCCAAATAAAGATATTTACAAGTGTTCAAAATTTTCAAGCCACCATGGCATATCTACCTCATGGTAATAAAATATTCATGCTGTTACACATCGTCTCCAGCCTTTGATGATCATTCTGGAGCTAAGCCACTAGCTTTCAAGCTAGGGGCATACCGAGCTTAGTCTTTGTTCTTTCTCGTGCTCATAAATACATGAGAAAGCAACCGGGTAGACTTTTATCTCTTTTTCGGATCCACATGGACACATGAAAAAGGAACCCCCCTGGAGTCATCTTTAAACTCTTTTCAGACTCTCTAAATATGAAAAGATTGTCGAGTGATCTTGCTTCCTTTCACGCTCGTTAAAAGGTTTGAAAGGGCGTCTTTCAAGCGATAGTTTATCTTTTTTTTGGTCTCGTTAGACTACTGTACGAAAAAGGAACTGAGAGAGTTCTCTTTTAAGTGTTTTTCCAAACTCTATAATCCCGAAAAACCTTCGAGTTTTCTATATTTGGACTCGTTAAAACACACATCGACGGGCCCATACGGGACCGATCCCTTACTTCTTCCGGTTCATTAAAAAAAGGAAGAGGAACTTACCGAAGGCGAGTTATATCGAGCATGTGTTATCCTCCTCGAGCTCATTAAATCAAAAAGAGGTACTCGTCTATCTGGATGGGGGGAAATTTGAAAGGAGCAAGCCAAGCAGTCTCTTGAGAACATTACCAAGAAATTCTTAGAGTCGCCCTTAAACATGACACTTTGTCATTTGCACACATCATAATCCGCTAAACCTATGCATTGAGCCAATCCTTTGAGTCTATTTCACTCCTTTGGATCACTCGACGCAAGTCACAACATCCACTGCATCATCAAGTTTTGGTCCATGTCATGTTTTGCTGTTGTGCCTCAGTGTTCAAGGGAAGTATCCCAAATATCTTGCCTCAAAACCCGTGTCAGTCCATGTCCATTTGATCTACCAATTACATCTCTATGTCCATTTCATGTCATTGATGGGGGATACATCAAGGCCCTCTCTCGACGAGTCTATTCCTGTCGAATTCAACACATTATCCGGGAATCAGGCTTAGAAACCAGTTAGTACTTTGGGACCTGCATGCCTCAATGGCAGGCCTCCTCACATTCGACAATAAGTTTAAATCATTGACCTCTAATCGGATGATTCCACGGGTGTTCGAACTTAGCTCATCTATTCCCATTCGCTGGAATGTACTAGGGTACCTTGGGAATCATTGACATTAATGGTGATCCCCCTCGCACTTGTTAACGGTTAACACCATTGACCGGTAATCAAGTGGTTTCTGCCATGTTCAACATCAGGACATCTATTCACATGGTTAGATTCGTACCATATTGGGATTGGTAAGAAGACCCTGGGTTGAGTGATCACTTTGATATATGCTTTGCCCAGGTTGCGAAGGAGTTTCTATTGGACACATAACACATACACTGTTACATAGATCCACTTTGTATTGGTCGTGGCTATGTCTTGTCATCTCGTAGATCCACTGTGTATTCTTCGTGGCTACGATCAGTTCGAGTCATCAGAGTATAGATCCACATTGTATCTTCAGTGGCTATACCTTCTTATCAATACAATTATGGATCCACAGTGTATTTTATGGCGGCCATATCTTGCAAGTCTTGATCACCCAAGCATAGGTATGTCTGCCTTGGGTTTTGAAACATGTCATAATATTTGTTGGATGTTTGTGTGTAGTTTCCGTCATGTTCTCCGAGTCTATACCCTTGCTTGAAAGTCTACAAAGAATTTCAGTTATCAGTTCTCATCTTCTAACTTCATGCTTTGGGGGGCAATCTGTTACACGTCAATATTACTCAACTAGATAAGTGTCGCATGTTCCTCTCAACTGCTGTAAGTGTCGCATCTTCCTTACAACTTTCGCAAGTGTCGCAAGTTGTTCACAAGTGTCGAAAATGTTTTTCAATCATACTGCCATAATAATGACACTAAAGAGGCACTTAAAACATCTCATACACTTGATTTGGAGGAGGGAAAATGGTTAACTGAAGTCAAGGAACTCTTATCACTTGAAAGGATCCCTTAAAACAGGGTTTTGAAGGAGAGTGCTCCCCTATGGCATCCTTAGGAGCACTAGCGCTCCCCCACAAGCTACCGGGGAGTGTTATAACAAAAAACCACTTCTCTGAGAGAGTTCTACCCATCCTTAGAGCGCCGACACTCCCCTTGAGCCTCCTAGGGAGCGTTATAACGCCTTGATGCCCCTTTTGAGGGAGCGCTATCTAATTTGAGGCAGTGGTTGGCCCGTTGAGGAGAATAAGGGGAGGATCTCTCAAGTTTAGAAGGAAGTTGCATTCGAATTCTTGGTTTCATCAAGAGATCCCTAATCTAAGGAGGGGATTCCTCAACTTATTCTAAAGATAACTCAAGAGGTTAAGATTCTCTTAACCTATATAAGCAGGCTCTATAATGGTGAAAAGGGGGAAGAATTGCTAGCATGAAACCTATGATCTCATAGGAAACATACAGTCAGCCAAAGGAGAGTGATCAGTGAAGCTGCTATCATCCAGGTCGTGGATCTTTCGAGTAAGGGTTAGACAAACGGGACTTGACGAAGCTGTCGCATTCACATCTACAATTGTAAGTACTGCTGTTGTTATTCTCATTAATATGACACACTTGGCCTGTTTCTTTCTAGTTTGTGTCTGATCTTACATGAACTTATTATTGATAGATAGATCTATTTTCAAGCTAATATCAATAGAGTAGGAAGTGGTCGTACTTTGTTTGTCTACAGGGCTCATCGAGGAGAGAAAGATTGGAGCTCAACTCAGAGCGTGCAGGGACAAACGTCGATAAAGAGGTACTTCTATTATCCTTCCTTATCATGTATTAGTTTGTATAGATTTGAAAGGAAGTCAGTTTCCACATTAAGCACTTTCTGTCTTAGAGTTTAGGGTCTAACTCTTTGAGGCAATCTACCTGTCCGCAGGGAGATTTTCCTACAACAGAAACTGGCGACTCCGCTGGGGAACGAATCAAACTTTTTTTTTTTTCTTTCCTCATAGACCTTGTCTTACCCTTTGTGTTCTTAGGCCTTGTTCACCCCTTCATATCTGATTGCATTTGTTTATTGACTCTTTACCCCATCACACTCAGCTTGATTGACGAGACTGGACTGCAATTTTTGGATTTTTGACACTTTTAGGAGCTTTTTAACCCTGGCGCCCCTGTGCCTATGTTAAAAGAGCACCAACGCTCCCTGAGTTCCTTACACAGAGTGATATAACGCCCTTTTCCCCTTACACCAGAGCGCCAGCCCCTGTTTTCACAAAATCCCTTCAAAAAATTGCATTTTTGAGGTTAAAAACCTTGTTTCTTACTTGCTGAGCTACTTTGAGATTCCATGCTTCTTCCCTTGACCTCTGAAATCCTTCATATTGAGAAGTAAACACCTTGTTGTTCAGTTTTTATGCCCTTATTCATTATTTTTGAGTTTTTGCTATTGAGAGCTTGAAATCGATCCACTGTTTTTTTTCCCCTCCTATCCGACTGAGCGGGAACTTTGTTGAAGGAAATTAGAAGTCTGTGACTCTTCTCATTTGGTTCTTTGAGGTCATCTAATCCAATTTATTTCTCCTTCCTTTTGCGTTTTTGATTTTCTTTCTCTTGTTTGATTGCAAAAGGGTGTGTTGTTTGTGCGAAATCTGCATTTTCTTGTCCGAATCTCCTTGATCTAAAAGAGTAGTTGGCAGGACAAGTTTTTTGCATTGAATTGATCATCATTCGCATGAAAATGGAAAATGTACATCTTAATGATTATTTTGCATATTAGTTTGCATTTCTGAAATGTTGTAGCATCATATTGGATTTGATTAAGAACAAAATTGATTGAGGGCATTCCTTATCAAGTGTTTGATAGTGAAAAACGACTCTTCCTCCTTCCCTTAAATAGGTATTCATTGAAAAGAAACGATTGCTTATCATATTTCATGCATATTTTTGGGATTTGAGTCATCATTCCATCAGTTTCACTTTCGTACACCCTTTGAGTAAACAACAACCATTAAAATCAACACTTAACTAAAATCTATCAGACTTTTTACATCTTTGTTAGAAAACCTACATTAGTTTAAGGTGTAGGGCTTTGGAATATGTTGAAAGGATAACCTTCCAAAGCTATCAAACAAACTTAGTATCTTGCGGTAGGGAGAGTCAAATCCAATTCTCGTATTGGCTTGCTGGGATCCCCCTCTCACACAGGGGTTACACATGAGGTTGCATTCGAGTGAGTTACAGAGATTATCCCTCCGTGGTTCAACTGTTTGTAGTGGTCAGATCGTATATTGGGGGTCACTGGAAGGTATACCCACAATGTTGAGTGGAAGCCTTTCAAGCTGATTTCAGACTTGTTATCTTGCCCATATGTTTCGACTGGACTGTCGACTGTACCCGCCCAGGGGCTAACTATGAGTTGGTGACCTTAGTAGCCACAATCTTTAGGGTCTCACACAAGGTGACGGTGAAGGGAAGTCTCACTGTACCTGGAACAGACGTTGGTCAAACTCACTCAGGCTTGTTGGAGGGTAAATCCATAATTACTGCATGGAAGCTTGCACCAATGCGTAAGTCCGTTAAGCAGGTTGCCAGTGTAACTGATCCACCTGCTCTATCCCCGCCCCTTCCTATTTTGATCTCACGACGTTGGATTTCATCACCAACTAGTGGTTTCATCGTGGGAAGGTTTTGTTTGATTGATTGCTTCTCAGATTCATAGCGTGTGTTGTTTGTTTTACTTAGTGAACCTTAGGTCGAGTCAGTATTAATGGCATCGAATCCAGGGAGTACCTATGGAGGAACCCCTTCTTTTGGGGAACCTTATACCTTTCCTTCATTTGGAAACTTTGGTCCTCCATATGTTGCCACACTGAGTCTTCCAGGACTCACTATCGGATTACCAGTTTGGTTGTTCCCCACTCCGGTGATCCCGAATCCTCCCAATGTTTCAGTTGCACCTAATGCTTTAGATGTCGGTACACCACCCATACATCAACCTCATGTCGAATTTTCGCCTTCTTCGTCCATCAAGTCTCCTTCCATTTATCCTTCTTCTCCTAGTGAAATCTCTAAAGAAAGTAGTCAGGATGATTAGAAGAAGAAGAAAGGGAAAGAGAAGAAGAAGAAGAACCCGAAAAGGACAAAGGCCCCAACAACATCAGATGTTGGCTCTAAGAAACCATTTACTGTTAATAGTACTGGGAGTGTTGATGAGGTCAACAAGATTAAAAGGAAGAATCCAAAACCCAAATTCCCTTGCAGCCTTTGTAAGGGTGACCACTTTCTGAGGGATTGCCCTGGTCTTACCCAGGTCTTAGGAATGTGGTCCTCCATGTCATCGGCCTCTATGGGTCATGTCGATGATATCCCGTCAACTAGTGATGTTCAGGTTGGTAAGAAGAAGCAAACTGTCAAGTTCCCTTGCATGTTATGTAAAGGTAATCATTTCTCTCACCTTTGTCCTCGTATGGACGAGGCTTCTTCTCTTTTGGAAAAAATTCAACTTCCAAAAGGTTATCATAAGCTTTCCTCCGACCCATCATCAGTCGATGGACTGGTCAATCCATTTGCATCCCCGGTCAGTCCGGTTGATCAGGTGGTCAATCTAGTTTCCTCCTCGATTGAACCACAAACCCAAGTAGTTGATCCAGTTCCGTCATCGATCAGCCCCACTCTTCATCAAAAGAGTGACACCAAAGTGGTCGATCTATTTTCATCCTCAGTCGATCCCACTCTCCCATTAGAGAGTGGCACCAAAGAGTTCGATCCGTTTCCACCCGTTGACCCCATTCTTCCCTTGGAGAATGAAACTCAAGTGGTTGATCCAGTTTCACCATCGGTCGATCCCATTCCTCCATTGAGGAATGTCAAAGTGACTTCTCCAGTCCTTTCCTTGGTCAGTCCCACCCTTCATCCGAAGAATGCCAAAGTGGTTGATCCGATCCCATCATCGGTCAATCCCACTCTTCCTCTGAAGAGTGCCAAGGTGGTCTATCCAAGTCCACCATTGATTGATCCAATCCAATCATCGGTTGATCCTACTCCCCTTCTAGAGAGTAAACCCGATACTGCCCATGTTTTTCTCATTAATATAGACTCTACCGTACCAAGGGGCATTCCTCCTTCTCATGTGAAACCCCCTCCAAGTACTGAAGCCATCCTTTTTGATTGGGGTGTGCTAACTGGACCTCATCTTCCCTCTCACATTCCTTTCCAAATTACAGTACAGGTTTGTGGTCGGGATGTTCCTCAAATGATGATAGATGAAGGTGTGTCTGTTAGCATTTTGTCTTCTGTTACTTGGTACGCTTTGGGTCATCCACAGCTTGCACCGGTTACACAGAATCTGTTAGCTTTTAACAGAAGAACTAGTCAACCTTTAGGGATCCTTCCTCAGTTTCCTATAACTTTGGGAGGGAAAACTGTCTTTATTGATGTCATGGTAGTCCGAGACGCCTTGGATTTCACTTTACTCCTTGGGCGAGATTATGTCTATTCCATGAAAGTTATTGTATCCACTCTTTTCCGTGTGATATCTTTCCCTCACAATGGAAGAATTGTGACTGTTGATCAACTTTCATTCATCGTCCCCGACTGGGTTACCTCCCTAAATGGTTCTTATATGCAGACAGTATCACTCCCGTCGCATGTCAATTATGTGGCGTTATCTCCCATGATTTCAAATTCCGATGATTTGGATCTGGTAGTTGACATGGTGATCTCTTCGGTAGGGTTATTGGAGCCTGATCTCCTTACCCCTGTCACGACCCTCGACATGTGTTCCTTCCAGAGTGATTCTCTTCCATCCGTCGAAGATCTCTTGGAATCCATGATCGAGTTTTGTCCCTTGCCATGGTATCCTTCCAGAGCGTTATCCTCTTAGAAGCCATGATCAAGAAGCAACCACGAGCATAGTTTCTCTTCTCTAAGTCAAGGTCGTTAAAAAATGAAATAGAGGCCTTGAGAATAGTTTTCCTCTCTGTAGCAAGCTCGTTAAAAAATGAAACAACAATCTGGGGATCGAACCTGGAACCCTGAGCATAGTTCTTTTCCTGTGTCAAGCTCGTTAAAAAATGAAACAGTCACCTCTCTTGAACCTTCCTTTCATCCACCTGTATCCTTTTTCTCCATCTAGCATAGAAATTGGTGACAACCTCAAAGTCGGTGAATGAATTGAAGCTTGGGGGGCATGTCTCCAGCCTTTGATGATCATTCTGGAGCTAAGCCACCAGCTTTCAAGCTGGGGGCATACCGAGCTTAGTCTTTGTTCTTTCTCGTGCTTGTAAATACATGATAATGTAACTGGGTAGACTTTTATCTCTTTTTCGGACCCGCATGGACACACGAAAAAGGAACCCCCTTGGAGTCATCTTTAAACTCTTTTCAGACTCTCTAAATATGAAAAGATTGTCGAGTGATCTTGCTTCCTTTCACGCTCGTTAAAAGGTTTGAAAGGGCGTCTTTCGAGCGATAGTTTATCTCTTTTTCGGTCTCGTTAGACTACTGTACGAAAAAGGAACTGAGAGAGTTCTCTTTTAAATGTTTTTCCAAACTCTATAATCCCGAAAAACCTTCGAGTTTTCTATATTTGGACTCATTAAAACACACATCGACAGGCCCATACAGGACCGATCCCTTACTTCTTCCGGTTTGTTAAACAAAGGAAGAGGAACTTACCAAAGGTGAGTTATATTGAGCATGTGTTATCCTCCTCGAGCTCATTAAATCAAAAAGAGGTACTCGTCTATTTGGATGGGGGAAAATTTGAAAGGAGCAAGCCAAGCAGTCTCTTGAGAACATTACCAAGCAATTCTTAGAGTCTCCCTTGAACACGACACTTTGTCATTTGCACACATCATAATCTGCTGAACCTCTGCACCGAGACAATACTTTGAGTCTCTTTCACTCCTTTGGATCACCCGATGCAAGTCACAACATCCACTTCATCATCAAGTTTTGGTCCATGTCATGTTTTGTTGTTGTGCCTCAGTGTTCAAGGGAAGTATCCGCCTCTAGAGTCATCCATCCCAAATATCTTGCCTCAAAACCCATGTCATTCCATGTCGATTTGATCTACCAATTACATCTCTATGTCTGTTTTGTGTCATTGATTGGGGATACATCAAGGCCCTCTCTCGACAAGTCTATTCCTGTCGACTTCAACACATTATTCGGGAATTAGGCTTAGAAACCAGTTAGTACTTTGGGACCTGCATGCCTCAATGGCAGGCCTCCTCACATTTGATAGTAGGTTTACATCATTGACCTCTGATCAGATGATTCCATGGGTGTTCAACCTCAGCTCATCTATTCACATTCTCTTGAATGTACTAGGGTACCTTGGGAATCATTGACATTAATGGTGATCCCCCTCGCACTTGTTAACGGTTCACACCATTGACCATTAATCAAGTGGTTTCTGCCATGTTCGACATCAGGACATCTATTCACATGGTTAGATTCGTACCATATTGGGATTAGTAAGAAGACCCTGGGTTGAGTGATCACTTTGATATATGATTTTCCCAGGTTGCGAAGGAGTTTCTATTGGACACATAACACATACACTGTTACATAGATCCACTTTGTATTGGTCGTGGCTATGTCTTGTCATCTCGTAGATCCACTGTGTATTCTTTGTGGCTACGACCATTCCGAGTCATCAGAGTATAGATCCACATTGTATCTTTGGTGGCTATACCTTCTTATCAATACAATTATGGATCCGCAGTGTATTTTATGGCGGCCATATCTTGCAAGTCTTGATCACCCAAGCATAGGTATGCCTGCCTTGGGTTTTGAAACATGTCATAATATTTGTTGGATGTTTGTGTGCAGTTTCCGTCAAGTTCTCCGAGTCTATACCCTTGCTTGAAAGTATACAAAGCATTTCAGTTATCAGTTCTCATCTTCTAACTTCATGCTTTGGGGGGCAATCTGTTACACGTCAATATTACTCAACTGGATAAGTGTCGCATGTTCCTCTCAACTGTCGTAAGTGTCGCATGTTCCTTACAACTTTCGCAAGTGTCGCAAGTTGTGCACAAGTGTCGCAAATGTTGTTCAAGCATATTGCCATAATAACGACACTAAAGAGTCACTTAAAACATCTCATACACTTGATTTGGAGTTGGGAAAATGGTTAACTGAAGTCAAGGAATTCTTATCACTTGAAAGGAGCCCTTAAAACAGGGTTTTGAAGGAGAGCGCTCCCCTATGGCATCTTTAGGAGTGTTGGCGCTCCCCCACAAGCTACTGGGGAGTGTTATAACAACAAACCACTTCTCTGAGAGAGCGCTACCCATCCTTAGAGCACTGGCGCTCCCCTTGAGACTCCTAGGATGCGTTATAACGCCCTGATGCCCCTTTTGAGGGAGCGTTATCTAATTTGAGGCAGTGGTTGGCCCATTGAGGAGAATAAGGCGAGGATCTCTCAAGTTTAGAAGGTAGTTGCATTCAAATTCTTGGTCTCATCAGGAGATCCTTGATCTAAGGAGGGTATTCCTCAACTTATTCTAAAGATAACTCAAGAGGTTAAGCTTCTCTTAACCTATATAAGTAGGCTCTATGATGGTGAAAAGGGGGAAGGATTGCTAGCATGAAACCTATGATCTCATAGGAAACATACAGTCAGCCAAAGGAGAGTGATTAGTGAAGCTGCTATCATCCAGGTCATGGATCTTCTGAGCAAGGGTTAGACAAAGGGGACTTGATGAAGCTGTCGCATTCGCATCTACGATTGTAAGTATTGCTGTCGTTATTCTCATTAATATTACACGCTTGGCCTGTTTCTTTCTAGTTTGTGTCTGATCTTACATGAACTTATCGTTGATAGATAGATTTGTTTTCAAGCTAATATCAATAGAGTAGGAAGCGGTTGTACTTTGTTTGTCTACAGGGCTCATCGAGGAGTGAAAGATTGGAGCTCAACTCGGAGCGTGCAGGGACAAACATCGATAAAGAGGTACTTCTATTCTCCTTCCTTCTCATGTATTAGTTTGTATAGATTTGAAAGGAAGTCAGTGTCCACGTTAAGCACTTTTTGTCTTAGAGTTTAGGGTCTAGCTCTTTGAGGCAATCTACCTGTCTACAAGGAGATTTTCCTACAACACATGCAGAATTTTTTTTAACATAATTAAATAAAAAATGTTTAAGAGGGTCAAATTGGAAGTTTACAACACCAACAATCGGTAGCGCTAAGGACCTTCCACTTGCAACAATGACAAACAAGGGATTCCATGTTTGATGTAGGCCTCTTGCTCTTTGTTGAACCCCTTTCTTGCTTTTATTTTTCCCCTCCCTTATTCTATTTTCCCACCTCTTTTAATACACTTTCTCCCCCCCTTCTATATTTTCCCTTTTTCCCATTTCCTCTTTATCCCTTCTTTTTCCCTTTCTTGGTTACTATAATTAACCATTTTCACATTCACAAGCCTTTGGACCCATGGAATGTCACACTTGCATTCTCATCCATGCACCTATGCATAAGTCTTCTCAAAACTTAGAATTATTTTGTGTCTCGGACTTTCAGGATTTTGTACCTGTGGACCTACGTGATACACTTCCACTCTCTCCATTGTTCTCCTGATACTTTTTGATACTTATCTATTCCATACTTTTGGACTTTCAAACTTCCAGACCTTCAGACTTCCATATCTTCTTTTCCATACTAGTTGTCAACCCTGATGCTCCACCATTATCTGTCCCTTCACATTGTTTGATGTCACATTTATTATTATCCCTATGGACCCAACTACCAAATTTATTGTCGAGGTGACCGTTAATTAATAATGTTGTTACCGAGTCTACTAATAGTTATTTTGACTTAATGTTTTGTAAAATAAATCTAACTCAAGTTCATTTCACTGTGTAAAATAATAGCTCAAAAAAAGATGGAAAGCTCTGCTGGGACAACCATGAGAAAGAAATCGTTATGTGGGAATATCCTCAACTTCTTTTATAGATAAGATCAAAATTATCATTGGTCACGCTTCTACTGGTATTACTCAAAATCGATGGATAGAGAAAACAACAAAGTATGGACGTCAGGAATAGTTATTGCCGGGTGTGTTCCAGAAGTATTTGAGTGCATGGACGACGTCACCTGGTGTGTTGATAAACTCATTAAAAATAGAAGAATTATTTCATTGCAGAATAGTTCTCCTATCTTGTTAGCACCTTCAATATTTAGAGAAATGTTGAAATTAACAGAGCCGAACCTGGTCTACAAAGGAGATGAAGTGAGAACCTTCCTAAAAAGAAAGAATAGCAGATTGGAGCTACTCCAGGAATATTTGCATGACCTTGCCACAATTCCTAAAGACATATCAAGAATTCATGTGAGTTATTTAAAGGATCCCTATAAGGAAATTTCCTAGTTATTTACTTGAATTGCTCGCACGGATGCTACAGAAACAATTCCTCGACTGGAATTGTACATATTACATTTCGTTGTGCATGAAAATGTTATCTTCGACTAGGATAATATAATCTCAATTGAAATCACTGCACAACTCAGTAATTTCAATTCTAATAAAAGATTTTACATATCATCTTATTTGATATTTTCCATTACATATTGTCATACTTTGGAGGGCTTAAACATTGCTCGGAGAATTAAAATAAAAGTCGACCCTGTAACTATGTGGTACCAAGATTTATGGAAGCAAAGGGTTGGCCATCAGTTTTATGAGGTGTATTCATATTTCATATCTAAATTCAAGAAATTGTTATTTGGGGAAGACACTTCCCAATTGTCATTGGAAGTTGCATCTTTTCTGAAGGGAAGAGGAGTTCTGGAAAAAAAGGAAAATTATAATATTATCAGGGTCTCCTTCTTTGTTGAGAAACCCATTTTTCTTCCCTATTATATATCTGACAAACTGTTTGTCATTGAAATAACCCAACAATATAAATTCTAGTTTCATATATTGTCTGAGAAAAAAAAAAAGCAATTCATACCTCTTCCATGGAAAGTTGGTGAAATTCTTCTCTGGGGAAGTTCCAAAATTGATTAATATGTTGATTATTTCAAGAACTTAGACCTAAAATTTACAGAAGAAATCAAGGGTTTTGACCCAAAACACCTTTTTTATAATCACTTGCTTTCAGTTGGGCTTGGCCCTGCATTTTTAAAATCATCCATTACTAAAGAAGAAGAAAATGACAGTCATCGTCCTAGTGACCAAGAAGCTGGCGAAAATTCAGAAGAGATAGAAATTGTCATAAGCACAACAAAGCATCATAAAGAAAGAGGTAGACCCGCAAATGACAACAATGCTCAATCACCAGCTATCTCTAGAAGGAGTTCCTTTGAAAAGACAAATCCACAACCAGAAACATCCCATGCAAGAAAAATCTAGAGCACTAATTCTGGGGATGATGAATATAGGAACCCTCACAAAGGGAACGTAGAAAATCCCCATAAACCGAAGGTAAAAAATAAAAAAACCAGTTCACAATAGGAAGGGGATGAGACAGATGCTTAGGAAGATGACTTATTATTGGATAACATGGAACTAGATGTGGATATTGAAAACATTTCTTTTCCATATGTTGAAGTATCAGCTCACGAAAATGTACAACTTGTCTCTGTACTCATGATCCATGATGAAACATTTTCTATAGAAGAGACATTTGTTGTACAAAATGCATCTTTTGATAAGGAGTATAAAAAAATAGTTTTTGAAAGAACCACAAAAAATAAGAGCGGTAAGCTACAGACCGCCATTGACACATGTAATATGTTACCTTCAAAATTATCATCCATTCATAGAGTTATAGGAGATTCCCTTGATGTTTCAATTACACACATGGAAGAAGAGAACACCTAATTGAAAGAAAGAATTAAATAATTAGAGGAAACCATCATGCCTCCACCTATTTTGGATTCTCATGTTGCCATGATTCATATTGGAAAGGGTATTCAAGAAAACCCATAATCAAGTTCGAGGGTCAAAGGAATTTCTAGTTTAATCATGAGCACCTAACATTTTGTTGAACACAATATTAAGAAGAGAATTCCATTAGTTGTAGAATTATGGGATATGGCAAAGAGTTTCCCTTCACTTGGTTTAATAATTCAAAACACCAAGGAGTATTTAAATTTAGACTTAAAAAATTATGAAGGGTTCTATACTGATGGATTTGTGATGTTCACAACTAGAGTTGTGGAAATGACAGAGCAAACGAGAAAACATGAAAATATACCTTCTCCGAGCCACATCAAACAATTGAAATCCTTCTGGATAGAACAAATTAATGTATTAAAAGGTCTAATATCCCAATTGATTGACTTATTGAGGAGGTAAAATTAAGCATGTTTAAAAATCCTTGATTTGCACATTACTGGAACTACCATTGAAGTCCCAGACCCTAAGTATCTTTCAAACTCCATGCTCATGAATCGATAGTATTTTGAAGAGAAGATTGAAGGATTAAAAAGGACATCGGCTGGAAAGTTCGACAATATGATGGAATTCACACATGATGACATTGTCAGTTGGCTTGTTGAATATACAAATAATAATGAATACATTGAAAATATAAATTCCAATTTTTTTTCGTTGATCTTAGGGAGATTGAAAAGGAGCTATTTAATGTTAAGATAAAACAATAAGTGATCGTTGCTCCATTACAGGACTTTATTCAAGAATGGTTGAATGCTTCAATCGCCAAGATTTCTGAGATTCAAGCAAAGGGAGTTATGACCAATAATCCAACCAAAACCATCAAGAATATAAAGGAAACATAAGAAAGTAGATAAAGAGAGAGATACCATCATAGTAAGTCTATACTAATCACATTCTTCTTTCGTTATCATTTTTCATCTAGTTATTCTTCTTATTTCAATAGAAAATTTTATCGAATCCTGATAATTTTCTCTTTGTTTTCTTTCTATATCCTGTTGCTTGAAATCAACCCACCATATTCTTTGTATGTTCTAACTTGTATATGTTTTCATCATGGTCCGCGGGAGCCCCAATCCCATCCCTTTAGACAAACTCCTTTAAATGTCAAAAGAATTTTAACAAACTTTATTATTTTTTGAGAAATCCCAAGAGATCTAAGTTAGGATCAATTTTGACTCTATTTTATAACTCTGAGCACTGAGTATACAGTATTTGAAATTGATTCATCGTAATATTCTTTTGAGCTATGCAAGTATTTACTTTATAAAATTTCTCTTATGCGTCCAAACCATTTTCTTTTATGTTTATGTGTGATCAGAAATATTTCTTTCACTATGATGGATGTGAGGAAATTGTGTTTATTTTCTGCAATGTATGATGTGTGAGGTTCCTGGTCATTTCTCAAGAATTCTCTTAAAATAAATTGTTTATCTTTCATCATTTTTTATCTTTCTTTGAGCATAAATATTGGACCATATTAAGGTCCTATATCATTTCTAGATCTAAAGTTATTAAAGAATACCATAATCCAAAGAGGAGTACCACCTCTATAAAAACACAGGACGATTCATATCCTTGTAAGGTTGTCATTTCAGTCCTGACGGATTCAAGCATCAATATTTTTGGAGACCATAATCGGGAGCAACTGAAATATTTGGATCTCGTTACGTATCATAGAATTACATGAATTTTCCTTAGGCTAACCAACCCTAGCTATAAATTGGATTAAATAATCAATGAACTATTCTTCATCATCTATATAATATTTCAATAACAACAGCCAAAACTAGAGAGGAAATAGAAAGGTCTTGGAAAACACTAGTTCAAGAAGAATAAAGATAAATTCTTCGGAGACAAAGGAGTGATGAAATACAAGACCGAAGAAACGAGAGATGAGCTTGAAGAGAAAAATAACAAGGATGGAATTGAAGATGGATAAATACAAAGGACCAATCACTAGAAGCAAAATAAAGTAGCTACATACTTCAAAAAGTGAAGAAAATATTCATGACGAAAAGGAGAAGCTTTTGGACACAAAAAAAATAAATGAAGAAAGGTGTGAAGAACCACATGAAGAAAGACATGAAGAAACACATGAAGAAAGATGAGAGGAAAGAAGATGTGATTAAAGGAAAAGGTTCATAAACCCTAGAAGAATAAGATATTATCCTCTTGACCTGCAAGGCAAACAACACGACCTCCCAATCCTTCGTGAAGGTACTTTGAAAGAATTTTCTAGAGATGGAACAATTGATGCTAAAAGACATGTTGATTTGTTCTTTGACGTTTTTTATTTTCATCTTGTGGAATATGATGATGTAATGCTAAGGTTGTTTCTCCATACCTTATCGAGTCAAACATATGAATGGTATACAAAATTTACCACCAGATCAATTGGTTCATTTGATGATCTCAAAACCATGTTCCTGACTATGTTCTTTCCCCCAGTCATGTATCATACTCTTCTCACTAATTTCACTCAAATTTTCCTAAAGAAGAATGAGGTAATATGATATTTCAATCTTAGATTCAATAAAACTTTGAACAAGATTCCTAAATATAAAAGGCCAAATGATCTAGTGATACTTGGTCTTTATAAAAATTTCATGCAACCAAATGTAAATTTCACCAATAGGACCTCCCAAATGGATACCCTTGAGGAAGCAATGACTAACGCTACATAAATGGAACAAATCATGATTGAAACAGACGTTAACCATGATATTATCCTTAGAAAAGTACAAAGGAAGATGGGTAATCTAAATATTGATGATCAAAGAGCCTCTAGTTCGAAAATAAATGAAGAGCAAAAGTTGCGACTGAGTCAAAAGCATGCCACTGGTGGAGGAGTTTTGAAGGGAATTATACCGGATGTGAAAACAAACCCTGTTGCAGCCCAAGAAACTAAGAAAAGGATCAAGATTGCACAGATGAATAGAACAATTAGACAAATGAAAAATGAAATAACGAAATTGAGAAGGAACAATAATTATATACCCAATCCAAGGATGTCTATCCAAGAACACAGAAGGAACCCTCCTCAAGAGAAAAGAGTGAGGTTTGAAAATGTTGATAATCAACAAAGACAGAGGGTCCCCAGACAACCAATTCCAAATGCAGCAGTTCTTGATGGAACATATATTAAATATATAGATGAACAAGAAAGTGATTATTTATCAGAAGAAATTTTTGAACCTGTATAGAAGGATGGCTGCAAGGCACCCATGTATATATTTGAAGAAGGAAAATATGATCCTGATTCACAAGAGAACATTTCCCAAACATGGGAATTTGTAAATAAGTCCAAAATTAAATATAATTCTAAAAATAACAAAGAGAAAGACAAAGAAAAAAATAAAGAAAAGGAGAACAGGAAAGAGAGAAAGTAACATTGGAGCTAAGAAGCAACATTAAATATCAAGCCCCCCCACAGATGAAATATAATGTTGTTGATGATTTGAGTAAGTTGAGGATTACCCTTCCTTTCACAGAAGTGGTGAATATTCCCCAATAAAGGGAAAATATTTTGAAGTTGTTGGATGAGCCAGATGGAATAATTGAAGCAGTTTCCGCAAGCCCAAAAAAATGTCAAAGAACATCAACAATCAAGTTGAGAGGCAAAGTCCCACCCTTCTATATTTCAATAGAAAACCATGATGTTGCGCTCCATAATTATCTAGTTTAAACTGGTGCGAAAAACAATATCATGCCCTTGGCAGTAATGAAGGCGTTGGTTATGAGTTGCACTAGATACTATGAGACAGGTGAAAAATTTACGCAATAGATTCGAGACAGGTTCCATCCTATGGAGAAATTAAAGATTTTTATGATTGGATCACTGTTTCTCTTCATATTATTACAGTTTTCAATATTGTGGTGGTCGACCTTCCTCCTGCATATGGGGTTGTCCTCAGAAGAGACTGGTCATCCATGATCGGTGGCTATATAATGTGTTGGTTATCCTTCTTCTCTCTTATATACTGTCTGAGTTTGTATTGACCCAGGGTTCATGTCTTTAGGGTTTCCAGCAAAGCCTCTAAAACTATTGGCCCTCCTAGTAAACCAGAAGGCAACACAATGCACAAGATGCGATGCGTCGTCTCACCCGAGATAGATTTAATGGGTGGCTGTAAGACTTAGGTGTTTACATCCTAGGATTGAGTGTGCGATAAGGGAGATAAATATAGAACCATGTATTATAACTTGTAAATGAAACCTATTGTTATCCACGACTATGCAGTAAATCCAATAGCTTATTCCCTCAATATCGCAACAACATTTAAACAGGTAATTTAATAACTCATTCATTCAACATAATAATAATTGTTGAAGACAGGAAAGATATACATTCATTAATCACACAACACAAATGTTACCGTGGTTCACCCCCTCCTAGGCTACGTCCACAAATATTTGGTTCTTGGCTCTTTATTATGATAGTTCTGCGTCTATAGTGCTGCGCGCTTACAACTCTTCTTAGTCAGACAAGATCTATATGAGGTAGACTAGATCACACCAAGCTCTATAGCTTGCAATCTAACCCTTAAGATCTACCTTCCTTCCTCTCCTCTAGCTCCATAGCTTATAAAAAAATGGGTCGTATAGAAAAACATTACATATCTCATCAACTCATGCGCAACTACAATAGAAATTTATTAATCTGAAGCCAACAATACAAAAGCCAACCCTCTATGATACCTAAGTATCTATATTTATACATTTCAATCTCTTCATCTATTTACAATACCTTACCAAAACCCTAACCCTACTTTCGTTAGGTCTTCCTCCCATGTGTGCGTGTTTTTCTTCCTTCCAGATGTTTCCTTCCTTGCATGCACGCGTGTTGTGCTTCCTTCTAGTTGTCGCTTTCTTCATGCATGATTTCTTTCCCAAAATCGTCTTACTTTTCCGCTTTGGCCTTTGGATTGCCTCCAACATGCCCCCAACACTGACATGTGGCTCATCCCGAGAAATATAATCTTTGTGTGTTTGCTCGATCTCCTTGGTGATCGCCTGGAAATTTTCTCTGAGATCTATTTCCTGTGTCTGCGCCTACGTAGTATTCTCCTTGAGTGTGTCCACTATCTGGACTGCAATTTTGTCATTGATCAGTTCCATGCACTCTTTCTGGGTTTGTGTTATGTGTGCCTTGGCTTCCTCTGCTTGTGCCAAGACTTCTGCTACCCGCTCCTGTAGCGGTTCCATTTGAGCCTGACGCTCTTGTTTCTGGGTTTGCGCAGTAATTATCACTACCTGCAATCTCTTCATGTATTGCATCCCTTTGACACATTATGTGATTGGTATTGTCTTCTTCTTCTTATTGAGCTATTGGATCGCTACGTTGATCCTTTGTTCTTCCTTGTCCCACTGTTGGACCTCCTGATCCTCCTCTAAGCTAGTCCAAAGCTGCGCTGCTTTATCGAACAAGTCAGCTGTTGTGGTGACCTACTTCTCTATCTCCTGCAGCTACACTATTTCTTCCTTCTTCCTTTGCGACTTCACTATTGATGGAGTGGTTGGTGTGAGATTTTCTCAGAGATCTTTGATCTCCTTTTGATATTGATCGATTTCCTGTGCAATCCGATCAATCTTTTTTGTTGATGTGATTTCATCTCCCTGTGTGGCTTGTGGAATATTCTCATAAGTTCCTGCCACTTTCTGCTCCAATCCTTTTATGCTCTCCCTTTCCTCCGAGGTCTCATATTTATTCTTCTCATAGACTATTTCCAGCGTGTCTCATTTCTTTGTTTCCTGCTTCAATTCGGTTAAGTCTCTGCGTGCGCGAGATTGTACCTCATGGTTTATGGTCACCTGCAACCTGTGTAGTGCCCCTGATGGTATCCTTAGAAACACAAGTTGGATTTGTCTTATGTCCTTCAAGGGTGTCTTCCCCACAATTTCATCCATGCGTAGCATACTAGGGTTGATGTGGAATGTTACGTGTGGCTACAATATTTCCTGGACTAAATCTCATTCTTCTTCTTGCACTCTTTCTTCTGTATGCAGTGCTGATGGTTCTGTTCCCCTATTGCTTGATGTCTTCCCTTCCCCAATCTGCTTGAGGAGCTACCTCATGTCTACCATATCTTCTTGAATCCTATCTCCATGGTGTGCAGCATGGTCGAAGTCCTCGGATAGACAATCTTGGACCATTTGGGCAATCATTTCCCCATCACCATCCATGATCGTATACTCTGGTGATGTTCTTTGTGCCTTTGATTTATTGCACATGCCTCCTTTCTGCATGGCTGGTCTCTTATTTCCCCCTGGTTCCGGTGTGTTGGGCTTTGGGGAGGTCTCCTGTGCTCCCTCATCCTGTTTTTGTTGTTCCTTGGCTGGCTGCGTATTCTCCTTTTTCCCCTTCTGGGTCCCTATCTTCGTTGGCCCTTCATCTGTCTGTGTTGTCTTTCCCTAGCCCGTTCTTCATCTCTTAGGAACTTGGATTTCTGGAGGCTTTGTTTCTCCCTGCTCTGCCTCTTCTTCTACTGTTCTTTCTAGCACTTTCTGGGTGATGGTTGGAATCCTCCATTCATTGGCCCATTTTTTGATGACCATGTCAATGTCACCCTCTGTGATGCAGTAGCACATCTGTAGCCACTGTTTATTCAGATCCTTCATTTCCTGTATCCACATTGTGTGTCGTGTGGCCTAGAAATTGGCAATGTCCCCATATCACGTGACATCCTCTGGTGTTATTCTCCACATATTGGAGATGGCTTCTTGTAGGTTGCGTAGGTATCCCTCAAAGATGACCCCGTTCACCTTTTTTCTCCTTGACTCTGGCCTAGCTCTGAGAAACAAATACCTTGCTCCCTGATTCAGTTTTGGTCTGGTACAAAAAACTACATACCTTGGCTCTTTCCATCCCATGAAGGCTATTAATGTGATCATACATGAATAGTGAAATTCTATGCCTAGATCTTGTGCATCCTTGCATTCATATGGGAACAAGTTCAAGAGATGCGGTGCCCAACTCTTTGATGTGCCTTCTGCGCACTGAGCTGCAACTGTAACAACTCCAGCTGGGACTTCCTCCCTGGGGCATTTTCTTAGCAGCTTGCAGGCTAAGATTTTCGTGCCCAGTTGTGTTGCAGCATCGTTGATTCTTTTGATAATGATCCCTCTTGTCCCACTGTCAGTGCCATACTTCTTCTTCATCTCTTCTGCTAACACTTTCTCCTTGGTTTTTTCATCTAGAAACAACGTAGGATCCATGCCCTGAGATGGAAATCCTTTTATGCGCGTGATCAGTTCTACATCTATCGAGATGCACTTGTCCAACCAGATGTTCCCGCCATGAGTGTCTGCTAATATTTTTTTGACACATGCGGTCACGTGATGACCTCTACCAAAATGTGGTAGGTCCAACGGACCTAAAATTCCCATTTTCTGCAATCCAGATGCCCACTAGAGTGGCTGCTCAATCGATTCTCCAACCTAATTTTTTTTCGTAGTCTATAAAAATACCCTCTTTGCATGTTCCAGAAACTTGTCTTCATCTGCTACATCGTGGTCTGAGTATTTGAGCTTCCCGATATGACTTGGTAGCTCTGGTCCTACCTGTACCCTAGCTAGTATGCGCATTAGAACAATTTATGCTGCAAGTTTCTTGCGAGGTGACCTGGGTATCTGTATCTTGTCTTTCTTCACCAGTGGTGGTTGGATTGAAGTTCCAATGGCTTCTGGTTGTTCCTCAGTATACCATTCTAGCCAAGCTGAGACATCTTCGATCGTCCCTTCTAGTGGATGGTCTGATATGGTTATTTGAGACTCATCTAGCTCAACTGTTGTTGTCGAATTCAAATCTGTTCCATTGACTTTTGGAGTTGCTTTTGTATTCTTTGGTTGCACCTCCTTCAGGGTTTCTGCGTCCTGGTTCAGTTGCTCCTGTACCTCTGCTTGGTATCTCCTTACTCATGTCCTCTTGTTCTGGCTGTTCGGTTGTGTCTGGAGATGGGATTTCATCGACATTGACGATCTCTGATGGCTGTTGTTCACCTTATTCTACCTTTCCTCGTGACCTGGTTTGGACTCTGGTTTTCCCGGCAGTCTGGCTCACTTTTGCTTGCTTGGGTGGTGCCATGGCGGTGAATGTCAAGTGTCTGTTGGATTTGAATGGTCTTTGTGATCTCTATGAAGTCACATTGTTCTCTTTAGCCTCTGTTTCTCTTTGTTTGTTCTCTTTTCATGAATGGACTATTGGCTCCCACGTCCATGTGTTGTATGGATTTCCCATGAAGCTTTTCGAGGACACTTCCTTGATTGTGGGTTTAATGCACCCTAATTACAAGTGCAATGTACCTCCAGCAGTTTTGTACTTTCCATTACATCGCCTTGCCATATTTTGTTGGCGCGATTAATGTGGTGTCCCATCGATCATTTCCGTCCTTTAATTTCGCCTAGTCCTATCGTGTCATCCTGCTTTTGTAGACTTTACTTTTCCCTCTCGTTTCCCTTTTTATGTGATCATTTTCCTTCTTGTTGCCGAGTTTGTGTTCCTATATCTATGTGGCCTTTCTACCTCTGGCATATTATGCCCTCTTTGGTTCTTTCATTTTGGTTCTTTTTCGATATACTATTTTTTTTTGTTCTACTGCACGGTGGATGGTCGACTCTCTTTGTATAGCTTCAGTCGGCTCCCATTGATCATCCCTCTGAGTTCTGCACTGGATAAATATCTTAACTGTACAGCTCCTCTATCTGTGACAGATTTTACTTCGTATGGTCCTAGCCAATGCATTATGAGCTTTCCTAGGTGCTGTAACGATTTGTTGTCATACATCAACACTAGATCTCCTTCCTTGAACATTTCTTCTTGATGTGCCTATTGTGCCAAGCTTTATCTCTTTCTTTCTAAACCTGTTGGCGAAATCCTACCAAGATTCGATCTTCCTCCATGTTCAGTAACTGATTCAATCTCTCTTGTACTGTGCCTTGTTCTCTCATTTGTGTGATGGCTGCTACGCGCAAGCTTGGTACTAAAAATTCTAATGGCACTACTGATTCCTGGCTATAAACCAATTTAAATGGCCTGTTCCCTATCAAATTCTTACACGTAGTCCTATAAGCCCATAAAATTGCTGGTACTTTGAGGTCCCAGTCATCCCTGTTGACGTTACAGAACTTTGTTAGTGCGTTCTCCAGGATTTTGTTGAAGGCTTCCACTGTGCCATTTTCCTGTGGGTGATACTATGTGATCTTCTGATGATGGAATTCAAACTCTTTATTCATAGAGTTGATGGTGTTGTTTATGAAGTGAGTGCCTTGGTGACTTATCAAAATTCTTGGGTACCCAAATCTAGTGATTAATTGTTCGAATAGAAAATGCATTGTTGTTTTTGCAATGCAATCCTTCACTGGTGCAACTTCCGCCCATCTTGTGAGGTATTCCATCGCGGTAATAATGTACCTTGCTCCTATTATTTTTGTTGGTGGGTTGATTGGTCCCACAAAGTCTATTTCCCACTTATCGAATGCATGTAATTTTACTTGTGGTCGTAATGTCATCTCATCCCTTCGGTTGGGTTTACCTACCCTTTGACAGACATCGCATGTTTAACAGTATTGCTTTGAATCTTTGTGAATCGTTGGCCACCATAGTCCCGCATGCAATACCTTCTATACGGTAGCTTTGCCTGCATAATGTACTCCTGGTATTCCTTCATGAGCTTCTTCTAAGACTCTTGGTCTTTCATGTTCTAACACGTACCTTCGCAAGATGCTATCTGCGCCCATTTTTTATAGGTGTCTTGCAATTAGTTGATAGTCGGCAGTGTGGACTACTAGGTTTTTCTTCTGCGCGGTGTTATATTCTTGCGGCACAGTACCTGTACTCAAGTACTAAATGATATCTATGAATTATTCATCAACTATATGGACTGAGAATAATTGTGAAAATGGAAAGTTTTCTTCTAATTTCGTAGGTTGTTCTCCATTGGTGACCCTTGATAGGTGGTTAGGTGTTGCGTTCAATTTTCGTGGCTTGACTATTACTTCAAAGTCAAGCTCTTGGAATAGTAGTAACCATCGACAAATTATCCCCCCCAACACTGGCTTGTTGACTAGGTATTTTAGGGTTGAGTGATCTGTGAACATCTTGAAGTGTTTTCCCAATAAACAGTGTTTGCGTTTCTGTAGTTCATAGACCATGTCTAGGCCTTCCCTTTCGGTTGTGTTATAGTTCTGTTATGAGTTGGATAAATTTTTACTTGCAAATTCTATCGGGTGATAGCTCCAAGTGATATGGTTGATGCATCTACATGCACATGGAATGTCTTCTCCTAGTCTGGAAATACTAATATCAACGTGGTGACCATCTTTTCCTTCAGGGTATCCAGACCGTGTTGACACTCGTCGTTCCACTAAAACTTTGTATCCTTTCTTAGCATCTTTTCCATCGGTGCAGTGATCTGTGCATATCCTTTGATAAATTTTCTGTAGTAACCTGTGTGTCCCAACATTTCTCTTAGCTAACAGACTGTTTTAATTGGTGGTAAGTTAACAATTACTGTGATCTTTGTAGGATCTACGAGTAAACCTTGTTTTCATACTATATGTCCTAATAGTATCCTGAACGGTGTTCTAAATATGCATTTCTTTATATTCACTGATATCTGACATTGTCTACATCTTTTTAACATCAGGCGTAAGACTTCTACATGGGTTTTCAATAAACTGTAGACTATCCAATCATTCAGGTATACTTCGAAAAACTGGTGGATGAATTCCTTAAATGCAACAATGACTACTCTGGAAACGATTTTTGGTGCATTCTTCTATCCAAACGACATGACTTTGTACTGGTAAGATCCCCATTCTGTCGCAAACGTGGCCTTGTATCTATCTTCTTGTGCTATCTTGATCTGATGGTAGCCTGAGAATCCATCAGTGAATGAGTAAGCTTCATGTCCTCCTACATTCTCTAACACTTCATCCTTGAAAGGTGTAGGGAATGGGTCGTGTAGGAATGCATCGTTCAACTTCCTCAAGTCGACACATATCCTTATCCCTCCTTGTTTCTTGTCCTGTACTATCATTAGTCTTATCCATTCTGACTCTTCGACTGGTTCTATGATGCATGCTTCAAGCATTCTGTCAATCTCAGCTTTCACTTTTTGATTATATATTGGGTTCAGTCTATATGGTCGTTGTCTGATCGATCTTGCTTCTGGTCTGAGTGTTATCTTTATCTTTCCTAACTCTCCTTCTATACCCTTCATCTCTGTAAATGGTTTGGGAAACAAGTCATTGAATTCGCACAACAACTTTGTGATGCTTTCCATTGTTTGCTCATCCCAGTAATCTCCAATGCTAGCCATTTTGGGATGCTCGATTGTCCCAGTGTTGACTTTCTTTACTTTGATCGGCGTGGAAATGAATTTTGATTCTATGGGTGGTCCTTCCACATCTCTTTCACCTTCTACTTCTTCAATATTAATATCATGCAGATCATATTCATTCGGTGCTTCTTCTTGTATGTGGTAACAAGACAACAGTTCCTTGACTGTTTGTTTCTTCCACTATTTCTCTTCTGTGATAAGTTATACTTATGGTTCTTTGATGAATATCACTCCTCTTATCTATTTGAGAGCTGAATCTATGTTGGGGTTCTCATGTTCGAATGAGAAGGTGACTGTGAAATTCTGTTGCAATGTCGTCCATGTCATAGTTCCTTTGCGCAATTCCTAGCCTGTATACCAGTTCCCTGGTATTCCCTCTAGAGTGTGTATGAAATGATGAGGCCATTCCTCTGGGGGTGTCATTTTCCATAGCGTTCTACACTTCTCCAAGTGTTCTGTTGGTGCCCCTTATCCATCATACCTCTATTGCTTATTGTTTTTATGTTCTGCACCGAACCTTATGCGCAGTAACCATTTACATTGGTACCAATTTGTTATTGTCTCTTTGTGCGCGCCCCACCATCTTGCAGGCGCGGCCTTGAGTGATAGATCAAGTGATAACAGCCTCTCATTCTCTAACATTGTGTCTTCATACTGTGTCAAGAATGTTTTTCAATCATTTATCTCGTGGAAAGTGGGTGGTTCTTTGATTTGTGTGCCTACCCATCTTACTGCACGGTCTATTCATTCACATCTTCTCGTGGATACTTTGTGCAACCTTTGTTGCCATTTATCTAAACTGGTGTATGATTCTGTTGCACATGAAGTAATTCTCCGCTAACTGAGTATCCCATCTGCAGTTGGGTTTACGTAATCCTCATCATGCGCAGTTGTTCTGTATAGCTGGCCGATTTCGTCTAAGTCTAGCAAAGTAGGTTCTACAAACCTCTCCCCTTCTGATGGGTCTAATGGCACGATGACCCTATATTCACCTAACTCAAATGTCATTTTACTGGTCTTCAATTTGATTATGGCCTGGTTGTCAAATGCCCAATCCATACCAAGCAACGTTGGATAAGGTGTTGTGTCATCCACTATTTCAATGACTTCAAAGTTGGCTTTAGTGCACACTCCATCTAGGTCGACTGTCACTCCTTTCAGGATATCTATTGGTAGGACTTTGTGTTGTTTGCTAGTTTCAATTGAATAGGTGAGTATCCTAAGGTTGGATCTCCCATGCATTGCCATGTTTTCTTTGGTAATACATTCACTTCAGATCCTAGGTCCAGTATGATGTCTCCCATGTTGAAATCTCTGATGTTCGCATTCAATCTAAACTCCCTACTTGTTATTCTCATTGTATTTAGGTGATTGACAGTTTTTGGTTCTAGTTTTTCTTCCGTCTCGATGCTACATTTTTCTAGCATGTTTTGTAATATTTTCACAGATGATGGATCATTTAATACTTGTACACATGATTGCAAAAAACCTTTGATGGTACTTACTTGTCCCATGGGTTGCATTTCATTGGTATGATACAATGATGGAGGCATCTAGTACTCTGGTGCTTCCTTGTTTTGCTGCGCAGTTGAAGTCGACGCCATGCATTCCTTATGAAATTCTTGTCTGGCTTCCTTAAACATTGCTTTCTCGTTCTATGCATCGAACTATTTCCTCAGTTCGGTGTTCTTCTTCACCCATTGATTCTGTGCTGGTTCCTGGCGAGATGCATCATTTCCTGTTTTAGCTCCTCCATGAGTAACTATGTTGATGTTCCATCCCTCATCCCTTGCTTTGGCTGAAATCCACTAAACGTTCTGGTTATTTTGGTTCCTCTTTTCCTGGATATTTACTAATAGGGTCATGCATTCTTTTGTATCGTGGTCCGATTGCGTGACAATACATACAAGTGGCTGGTGGAAGTGGACATTCCCTTGTGTAGTGTCCCGGTTGCTGACAATTGTGACATACCACTGGTCCTCTACCTTGTTCGAAACCTCCTCTGGCTCGTCCTCCTCCTCTGTAGACTGCTCGATCTCCTCTTAGCGCATTATACTGAGGCGCCTGATTATACTGCACGCTATTGTACTAAGGTTGTGTCATATTGTACTGTGGCGGCGTATTATTATATGGTTGTTACATAATATTATACTGTTGCTACGCAGTGTTATAGGGAGCTAGAACTTGATTGAATTGTGGCACTGCTTGCCCAATCATCATTTCTGCCTGCACTCTATATGCATCTGATGTCCTTTCTAGCGTCAACTCTATAGTTCTACAATATTTGTCATCGTGACTCACTGACTTGCAAAAGGTGAAATATGAACTCTTTAAGACTGTCTGATATTTCTGCATCATCGTGCAGTGATAAGGATCGTGACCCGATTTCTTGCAGATTTCACACCACAATCCTCCTGTTGGTAGAAGATTTGGCATTCATGCTGCCATATACTGCGCGAATGTAGGACATTCATTCTTGTTGTGTCCTTCCGTCCTACATGCGGTACACCAAAAAAATTATCGTTTATCTTCATTCTTATTTTAGTTCAGTTAAAACATCAAATTCTTCAAGTCCTCCTTCAGCTCTTCAATAGCTGGGTCCATTTGCTGGTACTGGTTTTCTTCCAGTTGCAAAGCTTCTTGTAGATTCTTTTCCTGCGTCTGGAACTTCTGTTGTCACAGTGGATACTTTAAGTGTGGTAACAATGAATTGACAAATAAGTGCATATGCTGCATCTTGGTCATGAGATACTTCAACTTCCCCTTCAATTGCTTGAATCTTTGGTCAATATCCCATATGGAATCTCCTAGTTTTTGTCTTATTTCGATCATCTCGTTCATGTACTAATCCTCTGAACTTGGCTTTTGGAACTCATTAATCAGTAACTTCTTAATTTCTTCCAGTGTCCTTGTCGTCTCAGGGGCACTATTTGTTGGTAGTACGACTGTCGTTACACCAAAACCCCCAGGTGATTGGTAAACTCACCACCGCCAGATTTCAAGGATCCACAAGAGGTGATTAGCCCCTTGTCACGATACACGTAGGGATCACTGACTACTTGCAATTTCGTGCAACAATCTCCCCCTCAGCGCGAGCCGAGTGTGTATCGAACTCGTGACCTCTAGCTCTGATACCATTTGACATTGTTTACAAATGGAGTTGAAAAGATTCTTTATGACAGGTAAGTTCCTTATTGCCTCTTTTTTATTTAATTTAATCAAATTGTCAAAGTTAATATGTCCAAGTCTTTTATGCCATAACCAACTTTCATCTTCATGTCCAAGATAGAAATTTTCATCCTTCTCATCTAAAATGTATATGTTATTTGATGTCCTTGTAGTTGTTCCAACTAACTGATTTGTTTTAACATCCTTGATTTGACATTGTTTAGAGTCAAATATCATAAGATGCCCTTTATCACATGTTTGACTTACACTCAACAAGTTATGTTCCATATTTTCAACCAGTAAAACATTTTCAGCCATTATGTCTTTGTTCAAACAAACAGAGCCTCTTCCAACTATTCGAGTTGATTAATCATTACCAAATGTGACTGAACCTTCTTTTCTTTCATCTAAAGAATCAAAGATTTGTTT
Source organism: Picea engelmannii (assembly GCA_009831015.1). Taxonomy (NCBI): domain Eukaryota; kingdom Viridiplantae; phylum Streptophyta; class Pinopsida; order Pinales; family Pinaceae; genus Picea; species Picea engelmannii. The sequence goes on along the minus strand of ML793192.1, from coordinate 512,917 downwards.
TCTTCCTATCATATGTTTTGAGAATCCACTGTCCACACACCACTTAACTTTATGATCAGCTTGTAAAACAAGTTTGCACTCTTCAATTTCTAAATGATCATTCTTCCTTTTCCAATAATTGGTTTTCTGATTTGTGTATTGGTTTATAACAGATTTTTAGAAATTCATTGGACAGTTTCTTGAAATATGTCCAAAGTTATTACACCTATAGCATTCAACTTCAAATTTTAAAGCATCAAATCTGTTATGTGAGTTGTTCACATTGTTTTGAATAGATTTATCATGTCTTATTTCATATTCAAATCTAGATATGCCATGACTATTATGTGCACTTATGTTTCTTAAAAAAACATTACAGAAAGTTGCTTTGTGTCCATACTTATAAAAAAAGAAACAGTAGCCTTCAAACCTATTTTGATGTCTACCATAACTTCTTCTATGCACTGTTGAAGCCTGATTCTCTTCTTGCCTTTCTGATTCAATCTTCTTGCTAGTAATTTTCTCATGATTATCCTCTATACCTGCTTTCTCAACACTTGAACTAGAACATCCATTAGTTACTGCAGATTTATAACCAATTATAGTCTTATCATATGTTGATCTTTGACTACAAATAATTTGATTCAATACTTGAGAACTATGATTCATGTTATTTTCTTGTACTTTCTTTCTTAATGAGACTACTTCAATTTTTAAACCTTCATTTTCCTTATCCTTTTCTGCAAGCATTTGAGTTAGAGCTTCTTTAGTCACTCTATCCTCTTCTATTTTAAGCTTTAAGTCAACTAACATGATTTCAGTGCTCTCAATTAAACCATTTGATTTCTGTAATTCAAATTCTAGTTTATTAATTTCTCTTTTGAATTGTTTACACTCTCTTCTTACTTTCTTTAGTTCAGACAAAGCACTTACAAGTTCATCTTCCAGGTCAACTTCACCTTCTTCTTCTTCTATAAGTTCATCATTCTGATTTTCCATAGCCATAAAAAGTATTATATATGAAATTTCATCACTTTCATCTATATCTGAGGACTCACTATTATTTTTGATGAATAAACTTTTCTTTTTATAAGAATTTCTTTGAAATGGCTTCTTATACATTTTCTTATATTCTTTGGTTTTGATGTTTCTTTCTTCTTCTCCATCAGAATGTTTATTGAAAGGACACTTAGAAGCAAAATGTCCTATTCTACCACAATCAAAGCACTTGAGAGGAAGTTTACCTTTGTACTTTCCAGTACCTCTTTTTAGATTTTTGACAAAGTTAGCTTCTTCCATGTCTTCTTCTGAATCCTCATGATTACTGGTTTTTGTTTCAACATTTTTCTTGTCCTTCTTTGCTGCCTTGAAAGTTTCTTCCTTATTGGAAGGATTCTCATTAGATGTCCTAATCTCATATGCTGTTAGTATTCCTTGCAACTCATCCATTAATAAAGTAGCAATATCAGTTCTTTCTTCTAAAGCAGATATTTTGGGATAAAATCTTGTGGGTAAAGATCTAAGAACTTTTTGCACAATAATACCATTTCCAATTGTTTCTCCTAAACCTCTCATAGTATAGACTACTTCATCAATACGTAAGAAATAGGTAGCTATATCTTCAGATTCTTCCATCTTTAAACTTTCAAATTGAATTCTATATGATTGTAATTTAGCATTCTTTACCTTAGTATCTCCTTCATATACCTTCTTCAATTTTTCCCATAACTCTTTTGCTGACTCACAATGCATTACTTTAACAAATTCTGAACCTGCCAATCCTCCAAGTATTGCATACATATCTTTGGAATCATTTTCATAGAATATCTTCCCTCCAGCATCTGTTGGAATTGTAGTTGGAGTCTTATATTCATTCAACACAACTTGCCAAACATCTACTCCTTGAGACTGCAAAAACAACTTCATCCTGATACTCCAAAAAGCATAATTATGTCCATCAAACAGAGGTAATCCATGTTTAGTAAAATTAGATTTCTTATCCATTATTAAGGATCAAACTTCCAGTGATTTAACTGAATCTTGAAGTAACCGGCTCTGAGACCAATTTGTTGGTAGTACGGCTGCCATTACACCAAAAACCGTAGGTGATTGGTAAACTCACCACCACCAGATTTCAAGGATCCACGAGAGGTGATTAGTCCCTTGTCACGATACATGTAGGGAGCACTGACTACTTGCAATTTTGTGCAACACTGTTTGTATCTAAACTCATGTACCAGTCTAGTGTGTAGTCTCTTAGCATGATCGCTAGTTGCACAAGTTTGGTATCTTCATCAGTGATATGTTTTTCTTCCCATATCTTTGCACAAATGAACAAATGTTTCTCAGGGTCTTCTGTTTCTTCTCCTCTAAATTCTAGTAACCTGATGGTGGGATCGTGTCCTGCCATTCTGAATGTTGAATTACTACCTCCGCGCGGTGTAGATACCTGACTAGTGTGGCTTGAAATAGCTCCTCCAGTTGTTGTTCCTTGTGTAGATGTACTTCCTGTTGTCTGACTACTTCTGAACTTTGGTTGTCTAAACAGTGGTGTTCTCTTTGGTGTATTAGTCACACATGGGTTTATGGGTTCCATAATGACATTAATATGGATAGGATGGCTGCCTTCTCTTCCCACTCTTGGGCCTCTCATCTTCCTCTCATATGTTACATGCAGGATTTCCCCAATCTGCTCCACAGCCTAGAGATCCTCTACCTCTTCCTCATCACTCACCAAGCCTTCCCTCATGGCTACAACTCTTGTTGTCCCTTGACCAAGTTTTGGGAGATCCTTGGTCAAGTTTGACCTATTTTGGACTTTGACAGCCTGTCGAAGGAGGAGCATAAGATGAAGCGGAGACCATGATATCTTGGCCCCTTTTTGGGTCCTTTTTGGGTTTTGGGATTATGTAACGGGCATGAGATGTCAGCCCATGGGCTTACCCATGCTTAGGCCTATTTTGTAATATATAAATAGATGTCTAGGTGATGCAAGGATAGATAGAGGCATCTATGTGATGTTGTGCTAAGTGAAAGTATGGTTTGTATATGCTTTGTGCAGACTGTGAGAGACCTGCAGAGCTAAGTGAAGGAGGTTGTAATAGACTTTGAAAGGCTTTGTGCTATAACGCAAGGAAGGAGGATCTAGCGAGGTGTGCAGATCTCCTATCCTATGCAGAGTAAGTTTTTTTTGGCTCTGTGCATGTATCGATTGAAGAAGCTAATAAAGAAGAATAGTTGGTGGATGTAGCCCCAGGGTGGGGGTGAACCATGTATATGTTGTGTTTCTCTTCATTTTGCGATGTGTTGGTGTATTTATGTGTTATCTGCTAAGTGATTGATATAAATAGATAGATAGATCTTTTTATGCTTTGTGTTTATGATGAATCTGGATGCTAGACCTGACCTATGTGAACTTGCTTAGTGCTTGAATCTGCTAGATTTGATCTATTTGTTTATGCTAAGTGCTTAGATACATTAGATCTGGGTGAATGCTGCAATGCTCTGTTTTATCTGTAGAGTAGATATTGGTTAAATATTGATGAACTGATAGTGCTAAGTGCTCTATTAAGTAGTACAATCACAGATCTGTGTCCCAACTAAGGTTGCAGACATATGAGTCCTGCAACCACCCTAGCCTCTACCTCAGGTGAGACTTCATCTGCTTCATTGGTGTTTCTGAAAGGGCCAGTAGTTAGGGTTTTGTTGGTGCACTGTTGTAGTGTTGAACCCTGGGTCTGCCCTAGTGCCAACAAATGATTCTGTTGTCGGGACCTGAAACTGTGATTGCTGGGAACTGAGAAAGAAGAAGCTTTGTGCAAATATTCGACCTGAAACTGTGAAAGCTCCACGCGTAGATCTATTTCCCTAGTGCACAACATTCTACTTGACTTGTGAAGCCCTGTGCCAAGGAAAGAGGTAAGATCTTCAAGATCTGTGCTTTGATAAAGGTAAGAATAGTGAAAATTTCTATATCTGCAAGCTCTGTGCTTTGATAAAGTTAAGAATAGTGAAACATTTTAGATCTGGAAGCTTTATGCTCTGTAGAAGTAAGATGACTGGAAATTTTTGTTTCTAAAGTATGGATCTAGGTATGATTGATAGAGTCTGTCCTAGCTTGAAAAGTAGGACACCGATAGATGAAGGAAGGTTTGATACGAGTAGATCTGATAAGAACAGTGAAAGATATGTTATACCTATGTATAGAAAGAATATTTGGACTAACAAATGGATGCAGGATTCTAGAAATATTTTTTTGCAGGTTAGCTACTATGATCCTAGTGCATAGTACAAGAAGGGCTCATAATCAGTTAAAAGAAAGATAGGATTAACCCTTTGTTACAGTTGCAAAAAACCAGGACATCTTGCTAAGGAATGCCCTGGGAGAAGACCTAGTTGTCTTTGTTGCAAAGCTATGGACCATGAAGTACTGGATTGCCCTAGAATGATTTCTAAAGTTGAAAGAATGAATCTGAACCAAGAAAACCCTAAGGCAGATCCAGAAACTAATATTATGGCAGAATCCCAGAAAGAATCAGAGAAAGTATTGCTACAGATGAAAGAACCCCTAAATGACCACCGACATGTCAAATTATTAGAGATCTTCAAAGAAAAATAATGCATTGAAAAAAGAATAGGAGACTTCGACATTGACTGTGTTCTGGATGAGGAAACGCAGGTGAATGTTATGACATAACAAACTTGGGAACTTTTAGGGAAGCCTGCTATGATTCCTTCACTGGGAAGAATATGATTATTCATAGGAAATATGGTAAACCTATGTGGGAAGCTCACTCAGATACCTATGAGTGCCAATGGAACTTCGACATAAGAAGATTTTTAGATTGTTAAATTTATTGAGGACAACGCTCCATTTACCATGTTACTAGGAAAACCTTGGATTGAAAGAGATCAAGCCAGAAAGAAGGAAGAAGAAGAAGTCTTAGAATAGAAAAAGAAAGAGTTAAAAGATTTTACAAATAGAAGGATCACACACTTGATTGAAGAATAGGAGAACATATCGTAGCTATTTAACAACAATGACATAGATGTCGAAGTTTCAAGAACACTAGAAGACCCACGAAAGACTGAAATACCTATCCCAGATAAAGAAGAAATATTACCCTTGAATCCTAGGAAAGAATATCCACTGCACAAAGTCACTATGTCAAAAGAAGATAAGAATCAAAATGGAAAAAGCAATACTGAGATGAAGCTCATTGGAAAGAAGGATAGAAAGCTAAGTAAGAAGAGAGCTAATTTACCGAAGGATCTAGAAGGAACTTCGTAAAAGGAAAATTTTCAAAATTGGAACTTCGTCGGGGTATCAAAACAACGACCCATGGCACTTTGCCATGGCGAAGCAATATAGTTGTTGGGCACATTATAACCATTAGACCGACCCTCCAAATGGGTAGAAAGGCATTTATGGTCAGACAACTTGCCATCAGACCATTGGACCGTGCCATAATGGACAAAACAGAGTTCATGAAGGCTTCATACCCATTGCAAGCAACCCATTGTCGAGTTACCTATTTATCCCGTCATGCCATGCACCGAGAACACTTTTTCTAACCGAGAGTTTGAGCCTGCAGACTAAGTTGATTTTGCACAGTGATCGTCGCATTGTTTCCATCTATTCCATTGCAATGTCTAAGTTAATATTGAACCCGATCTAGTTAATCTCGAGAGCGTATGTTCGAGGATCTCAACACAGTCAAAGAATCTGTGATAGAAGTACTCCTCGACCTGATGACTAAAAGAGTCATGTCGAAGAGAGGATTATATGTAGGTTTATAGGCTTCATCCATAAGAATAGTGCAAGAATCCCCCTCAACTGATCGCGGAGCCAGACCATCCCGACCATCAAATGAAAAGTAAACCAAGCACATGGATGACTAAGAAAATGCCAAATTATTTCTGACCATATTACCCACCTACATACCACCTCTGAGCGGCACAGTAAATCGATATAGCATACCTAGAAAATTTGAGTACACCTTGGTTACTACGTACCTCCCGAAGGGGATCCGTGCAGTTTGAGAAGACCAGGATAAGATCGCAACACTAAAATTTAGCGACTTCAACCTCGGTGACCAGAAGGTCTATAACATGCTCGCCCCACATAAGTACTTGACTAGAACAAAGGGGAATAATTCAAAGATAATCCCCTAGTTGTGGACGATGAACCTCGCGCAGTCCACCCTACTGAACATCATGAAGATCCCAAACTTCAGAAGACACCAGGAAGTCAATGCCTATTTCAATATGCTACTTTCTTGTTACCATGGCAGTTATTTGTGGCTAGACTGCCACATCACAGTTGATCCAATGCTGATCAATCGAATCACAGGCTTGAGTATGCAAGGACCTGATCCACATGAGTTTTACCTAGGAAAAACCATGGATCGTGCTCTAGCACAAAGGATCAAGGACACCTACGATGATGTCTATAAGGGGATGCAAGGCTACAAGGTTACTTCTATCCAGAGTGGCGCAGTGCACCTCGCCTGTCAGTTGATTGCAAGGAAGTTAGTAAGAAAGAAATGACCTACCCAAGTCACCGGCTTCATAGTCGACCTCGCAAGGAAGTGTGCGGAAGGCCTACAGATAAATTGGGCAAAGTACCTGGTGAATCAGTTGGAACTAGACTACAAATAAGCACAAGATCAAGGTTACAAATTCCATTTTAGTTGGATTTTGATCCTTATCGCATTCATCGCCTAGGAGATGCTGGAAGGTGCAACCTTCCCCGACATCGAGCCGTTTGATCCATTGGCCATGAAGTTCATTACACTTTGGTATTCAAGAGATATGAACAAATAGTGGCAGTCAAATGATGTTTTTCATACCTACTACAATCAGCTGAAGAGAGCCATCCAGTCTGAGACTCGCATGACTCCGAACACTCTACACCGGTTCTGGACTTTGATGAGGTTCTACACAGATCAACATTTCATTTATATTACAATGCGTGCCGATGAACATAAGCAACAACTTCATTCCTTCTACAAGATGACGAAGGAGGACCTAGAGGAGATCACTAAGGACTAGTTGGTGAACCTTCTTATTTCAGAAAACCTTGTCGAGCTATCCGACCTCAACAACCTAAAAATTGTGCATGATACACCCGGAATGAGTAGGAAAAAGAAGACCGAAGAAGCCCAAGATTTAAGAAGTGCCTTAGTGAATATTGCTTCCATATCACCAGAGCAAGGGGGTGATGGAGAAGAGATCAATGGCATAGAATGTGAACAAAAGAAATGAAAAGTAATACCACACAAAGACGATACTGACCCCTTGAAGAAGATGAAGGTTTCTCCCCTGAAACCTTCTTCCCGAAAGAAATCAAAAGCTTCCATGACAAAGATGCTGACTATCCTCACCTCTGATGATTTTGACTTCATCATAGTAGCCCTGAACGATGCTTTGTTGGAAATAGTTGAGAATCAAGAAGCCAAGCAAGAGGAGATGTATGATAGAATTGAGACTGAACTCCGAGGGGTAAAATAGGCCCTATAGTCTAGCCGCGTAGTATCCACTGCGCCCCTACCATTAGGATAACTTGGGTTGGGAGATGCACCAACCCAACTCCACCACCTAGCTGATACAGTTGAAGATTTCCTTAGACAAGCACAAGAAGAAATCGAACAAGCCACCCAGGGCTTGAAGCAAGTGCAAGGCATACTCAAAGAAGAATGCAACACTGTAGAACAAGAAAAGATTTCTCTCCAAGAAAAATTCGACGAAGAAAAATCACAAATGCAGCAAGGAAAAGAACAGTTTCTCGCGGAGCAACTAGAAATGAAAGAAGCGGTCAACAGAGCACTTTGCATTGTGACAGTCGTAGAAATAAAGACAGAAGACTAAATCATGAACCAAGTAGACCAACTCGCGGAAGCTATCTAGAAGCTACAACAATGCATACCAGACTTAGAGCTCCACATAGTGCCCAAGACTCCACAAGATGTAAGGGACCAAAGAGACGCCATTGCCTGAAGCACAGTTGAGAGACTAAAGGCCCTTGCCATGGAATGCAAGCAGCTGAGTAATTTCAGTGTCCAGAAATATGAGAAACTCACTGAGAACCCAGAATTGCAGGCACTAGAGTCGTAGCTCTAGGAAGCGAAGCAACACACTGAGACACTACAGGCGCAGTTGAAGGCCTTGTCAGTTGTAGAAAGAATGAAGTGATCTCAAGAGAATTGCACCGCCCAGCAGCAGATCCACATTATTCAGAGTAGAGTTATGGAAGTAACTCAAAGACTCAAACCTGTACAAGATAAGGCCTACCAATTTTTCACATAAGTTGAAAGCCAAGGACTAGAACTGGAGCAGGTTGTTAATGCATCAGAATAGCACCTAGAAGGACCTGTGAACGATGCAGTCATCCAAGAGTTCACTGAGCAAGAGTCCATAGCACAACAACAAGTCGAAGTAGCTCGAGCCAAGCTTGAGGCTTTCAAAGAAAAAATACCCATATCGGAGTGACTCAGGACGAGTCACAGGTGAGTGTTGGGGGCCTGTTGGCCCTTGACCAAGTTTTGGGAGATCCTTGGTCAAGTTTGACCTATTTTGGACTTCGATAGCCTGTCGAAGGAGGAGCACAAGAAAAAGAAGAGATCACTGGATCTCGACCCCTTTTTGGGTCCTTTTTGGGTTTTGGGATTATGTAACGGGCATGGGATGTCGACCCATGGATTTACCCATGCTTAGTCCTATTTTGTAATATATAAATAGATGTCTAGGCAATGTAAGGACAGATAGGGGCATCTATGTGATGTTGTGCTAAGTGCAAGTATGGTTTGTAGATGCTTTGTGCAGACTGTGAGAGACCTGCAGAGATAAGTGCACGAGGTTGTAACAGACTGTGAAAGGATTTATGGTATAATGCAAGGAAGGAGGATCTAGCGAGGTGTGCAGATCTCTTGTCCTATGCGAAGTAAGGTTTTTGTGGCTTTGTGCATGTATATGATTGAAGAAGCTAATAAAGAAGAAGAGTTGGTGGACGTAGCCCCAGGGTGGGGGTGAACCACATTTATGCTGCGTTTCTCTCCTTTGTTCGATGTGTTGGTGTATTTATGTGTTATCTGCTAAGTGATTGATATAGATATATAAATAGATCTATTTATGCTTTGTTCTTATGATGAATCTGGATGCTAGACCTGACCTATGTGAACTTGCTTAGTTCTTGAATTTGCTAGATATAATCTATTTCTTTATGCTAAGTGCTTAGATACATTAGATCTGGGTGAATGTTGTGATGCTCTATTTTATCTGTGGAGTAGATATTGGTTAAATATTGATGAACTGACAGTGCTAAGTGCTCTATTAAGTAGTACAATCACAAATCTGTGTCCTAGCTAAGGTTGCAGACATATGAGTCTTGCAACCACCCCTGCCTCTATCTCGAGTGAGACTTCATCTACTTCGCAGGTGTTGCCGAAAGGGTCGGTAGTTAGGCTTTTTTTGGTGCATTGTTGTAGCATTGAACCCTAGGTATTCCCCTGTGCCAACAACTCTCTTCTCGGTATTCACCTTGTATTGGTAGGGTACTCCGTTACGCATCTTTCCAGTTGTCACCATGATCTTCTTTATTTTGTCATCATCCATCATGATTAGGTCCAAGGGTTTCTCCTTCTTGCCCTTATCTTTTCCTCCTTCCATTTCTCCTCTCTCTGTCAGTGCTTCCCCCCTTCCCCCATGCACACAGGGAAGTTTAGTTTTCTGAATCCATTGTCATTACACCTTTGTTATATAGCACTATCTTAATAGAAGTATATAATGATCAAATGTACCTTCCTTAGGGTCCTCATAGAAAATATTTCTCCACTGCACTGTACGACTTCACTGTGTAGACTGCAAACTCTATTATAAACCCTGCCACAATATTGTCCAGCCAAAAATTGACTGTGTGGGTGAATTTGTTATTCACCTGCTGAAGATGCTCAATCTATACTGAGGTCCAATCTAATTGTCAAATCAGGTTCGTTGCATGGTTATCCTTCAACCTTAGTATCCACTCCTAAAATAGATGTGGAAAATCATAGAAAAAGACTCATGTAAATAGCTAAATACATATTTCTCCAGATACTTGCGGGGTGTTATTATAGGGTTTCTATTGTCTTTCTGTGCAAACTCTATCTCTTTTGTTCTTAACCATATTTCGGTCTCTTCTTTTGTGGGATTCCACGGTCTCAACATTCCCTTCTAATAGTTCATTGGCCTCTTCCCTAACCTTTTCTTGATCCACCTTCGATAGATCTTTGACTTATCTCCTCTATTCAATCCTCTTTTGTTCATACCAACGAGAACAAAACCATTTGTTGGTTATCCTTCTTCTCTCTTATACACTTTCTGATTTTGTATTGACCCAGGGTTCATGTCTTTCAGGTTTCCAACAAAGCCTCTAAAACTATCGACCCACCTAGTAAACTAGAAGGCAACATAGTGGACATGATGCGCTGCGCCATCTCACCCTAGATAGCTTTAATGGGTGGTTGAAAGACTCAGGTGTTTACAACCTAGGATTGAGTGTGAGATAAGGGATCTAAATATCGAACCATCTATTATAACTTGTTAATGCAACCTACTATTATCCATGACTATGCAGTAAATCCAATAGCTTATTCCCTCAATATCGCAACAACATTTAAACAGGTAATATAATAACTCATTCATTCAACATAATAATAAATTTTGAAGACAAGAAAGATATACATTCATTCATAACACAACACAGATGTTACCGTGGTTCACCCCCTCCTGGGCTACGTCCACAAAGATTTGGATATTGGCTCTTTATTATGATAGTTCTGCATCTACAGCATCACACACTTACAACTATTCTTAGTCGGGCAAGACCTATATGAGGCGGACTAGATCGCACCAGGCTCCACAGCCTGTGATCTAACCCTCAAGATCTACCTTCCTTCCTCTCATCTATCTATACAACTTATACAAAAATGGGTCGTATAGAAAAACATTACATATCGCATCAACTCATGCGCAACTACAATAGCAATATATTAATCTGAAGCCAACAATACAAAATCCAACCCTCTATGATACCTAAGTATCTATATTTATACATTTCGGGATCTTTAGTCGTTTACAATACCTTACCAAAACCCTAACCCTACTGTCGTTAGGTCTTCCTCCCATGTGTGTGTGCTATTCTTCCTTCCATTTGTTTCCTTCCTTGCATGCACGCATGTTGTGATTCCTTCCAGCTATCGCTTTCCTCATGCATGCTTTCTTTCCCAAAATCGTCTTGCTTTTCCGCTTTAGCCATTGGCCTGCCTCCAACATAATGAATGATGGAAGTTGCATGATGTTTCTAGACAAATATGGAGCAATGATCAAGGTTCCTTGTGAACCCGAGAGATTGTTTTCTTTCAAAAATAAAGACAACAAGTTTATGTAAGATTATATAGATTTTGGTATCGAAAACTATGCTATCCTGGATATGGAACAAATTGAAGATACTGAAATTGAAGAAAATCATTTTTCGGGCTACTGGAGGATGTCATTTGATGGAGCTTGTTCAAGCTTGGGAAGCGCAGTTGGAATTGTCCTTAAAATCCCAGGAAACATTGTGCACCCATATGCTATCATAATTGAGTTTTCTTGCACAAATAATGAAGAAGAATATGAGGCTTTGATTCAAGGATTGATCCTTGCACGAGAAATTAATATCAAACATTTGATCGTGACTGACGAATCTAAGTTAGTAATAAATCAAGTCACTTTGAAATATAAGATTAAGAAGGAAAGTCTTAAATTATATTTCAAAAGATTAAATGAATTGATGCAGTCCTTTTGTTTGTTTAATATTTCTTTCACTATAAGAGACAAAAATCATAAGGTAGAATCATTAGCACTAGAAGCTTCACTGTCAAACCCAGATGATGTCCATAATGAAACATATTTTCAGGTACAAAGATTGTTTCAACCTTGGGTACCTGATAATTAGGAGTATCTTCAAGTATTTGAAAATGGTGAAGACCTAGAAAATTTTCGAGTAAATGAAAATGAAGATGAAGAAAATGACATTATTGTTGTGATGAAGAATTGTGTTGATTCTGAATCTCTTTTCACAAGAGAATCATGCCAAAAATATCCTGGAAGAAGTATCCGTCCAAAAATTTCAAGAAACAAGAAAAATCAATATTGTGACTTATATTTCCCCAAAGTACATTAACTTGGGAGTTGACTGTACAACCGATGAAGTTGATAAATATGTCACACTCTTTAAAGAATGTCTTGATGTTTTCTCATGGATTTATGATTTAAAGGCATATGATAAAACATTATTTCATCACATCATCCCATTAAGAGAAGGAGAAAAACCTGTCAAGATGAAGATAAGGATGATGAACCCCAAGTTGAAACCACTGGTGAAGATTAAGTTGGAAAAGTTGAATAAATATGAAATAATATATCCCATCAGCCATTTTTATTTTCTTTCAAATCCAGTAGTTGTGAGAAAGAAGTTTGGGGAGATTAGAATGTGTGGATTTTAGGGATCTTAATAAATCAAGTATAAAGGACAATTACCCTTTTCCTAACATGGAATTTCTTCTACAACAAGTCACTGGATATACTTGTATGTCCAATATTAGATGGATTTTCTGGATATAATCAAGTTTTGGTCGCAAAGGAAGATAGAGCAAAGACAACTTTCATAATGCCTTGGGATACATATGCATATGCTCGGATTCCCTTTGGTCTAAATAATGTTGGGGCTACGTTCCATAGGACCATGGATCATTCCTTTGAGGTTTTGATAGGAAAATTCATGGTGGACTACCAAGATGATTTGAGAGTCCATTCAAAGACAAGAAATGAGCACCTTCATCATCTGAGGAAAGTTTTTGAAAGATGTAGATTATATGGAGTTTCTTTGAATCCAAAGAAATGTTTGTTTGTTGTGACTGAAGGAAAGTTATTGGGTCATATTGTATGCAAATAAGGAATCTATATTTACCAAAAGAGGGTTAAAGATATAAATGAACTCAACCCTCCATCATCCAAAAAAGGAGTTCAGTCATTTTTTTGAAAAATAAACTTTGTAGGAAGATTTGTCCCTGATTATGCAAGTATTATGAAACCGATAAACTCATTGTTGAAAAAGGATAAAAGGTTTGAATGGACTTCAGATACACATGAAGCCTTTAGTAACATAAAAAAAGGAAATCACTACATCCCTAGTCCTCATTAGTCTAGACTTCCAAAGATACTTCATCATTTATTTATTTGCAAATTAAATTGTTGTGGCATCTATTCTTACTCAAATAAATTCCAAGGGTGAATAACTACCAATTAGTTTCATGAGAAAGAACCTTCATGATTACGAATTAAGATATTCTGAATTGGAGAAACAAGCCCTATCTCTTGTAAAGGTAGTAGCACACTTTCATAATTACATATTAAATTCTCATGACATTGCATATGTTCCATCCTCTCCTGTTAAGATGATTTTAAATCAACAATTGAGAGAAGGGAAATGGGAAAATTGGCTGGAAAAAATTCAAGAGTATGACATTGAAATTAATCCTTTAAAAGAAATCAAAGTGAAAGGGTTGTGCAATCTAATTGCAAACAGTGATGCTTTGAATGTAGTAGTTTCAGTTTCAATTGGAAAACCTATATCTGGTTCTGAATGGTATAAATATATTGTATTTTATTTAAATTTTGGACAATTGCTTGTCATTATAACTCCAAAGGAAATAAGAGCATTAAATATGAAATCAAATCAATATGTATTGATTGATGATGTCTTATTCAGGAGGAATTGTGATGGCATATTGTTAAGGTGTGTTGATGAAAAAATATCTCAATAATTAATGCAATAATTTCATGGAGGTATATGTGGGGGACATTTTGCACCTAGTGTTACAACACATAAAATAATAAGAGCCATATTTTATTGGCCATCCATTTTCAAGGACTCATATGCTATGGTGAGAAAATATATCTCTTTTCAAGAATTTTCATGGAACATGAAAAGATATGCAATTCCATTACAACCCATATCTTTAGAACAACCATTCCCCAATGGGGATTGAACGTCATCGGACCAATAAATCCAAAATCAAGTAAAGGGAATATATACATCCTCATTGCTAAACATTATTTCACGAAGTTGCAAGAAGCAGTAGCATTAAAAAGGGATGACTATGAAGAATTGATTGAGTTTCTCAAAGATAATATATTGTCAAGACTTGGTGTTCCATAAAATTTCATTATTGACAATGGTTCAATTTTTATCGGGTCAAAATTTACAGAATTTTGTGGATAATATGGCATCGTCATGGGACAATCATCAAACTATTATCCACAAGGGAATGGTCTTGTTGAATCTACCAATAAGATACTCATTCATATTTTAAAGAAAATTGTTGATTAGAATCAAAATAATTGGCATTTGAAATTCACGGACACTTTGTGGGTGAGAAGAATGACTACAAAGGACAACACTGGGATGTCTCCGTATATGTTGGTATATGAGAAAGAAGCAAAAATGCCAATTATTCTCGAACTAAATGCCTTAAATTATGTAGTTAACACAGAATATGTTGAATATATTACTGCTATGCAAAATGGATTAAATCAACTATTGAAATTGGAAGAATAACAAAGTGAATATTTGCATAGAACATCTCAGAGGAAACAGAGTGTCAAAAAATATTTTAATCAGAGCACAACAGTAAAAAAATTTCAAAAGGTGAACAGGTGTTACTCTCGAACAAAGATAAGGAAAAGTCATCAATGCACACAAAGTTTGAAGAACTATAGATCGGGTCATACATCATTAAAAAAATCATGGGTTTCAATTCATATATGATCAAATATATGAAGGGTAAAACGTTAATGTTGCCTGTTAATGGGTGACACCTGCAAATATTTTTCGCCTGAAGTTTTCTCTTCTCCTTGTACATAATTTTCATTTATTTTGTACATCCTTACTATTTTGACTCCATATCCCAAAGGATAAAACTTTTGGTCATGAAGATTTTGGATTCTTGCCAACCCGTAGGGGGTTATCACCCCACAGTTGGATCCAGTTATTGAAACCCTTTCGTGCTTTTATTTTTCCCCTCCCTTATTCTATTTTCCCTCCTCTTTTAATACCCTTTCTTCCCCCCTTCTATATTTTCCCTTTTCCCATTTCCTCTTTATCCCTTCTTTTTCCTTTTTTTGATTACTATACTTAACCATTTTCACTTTTTTGGACCTTCGGACCCATGGACTGTCGCACTTTCATTCTCATCCATTCACCTATGCATAAGTCCGCTAAACACTTAGAATTATTTTGTGTCTTGGAATTTCGGGATTTCGGACCTGGAGACCTATGTGATACACTTCCACTCTCTCCATTATTCGCCCAATACTTTGTTATAGTTAACTATTCCATATTTCAAGACTTTCGAACTTGCGGACCTTCTGACTTCCATATCTGGTTTTCCATACTAGTCGTCAACCCTGATGATCTGCTATTATCCATCCCTTCACATTGTTCGATGTCACATTTATTATTATCCCTACGAACCCAAATACCAAGTTTGTTGTTCAAGTGGTCATTACTTAATAATGTTGTTACTGAGGCTACTAATATTTATTTTGAGTTAATGTTTCCATAAAATAAATCTAACTCAAGTTCATTTTACTGTGCAAAATAATATCTCAAGAAAAGGTGGCAAGCTTCACTACGAAAACCATGAGAAAGAAATAGTTATGTGGGGATACACTGAACCTATTTACTATAGAATATCAAAATTATCATTGGTCGCGCTCTTACTGGGATTACTCGAAATTGTTGGATAGAGAAAACAACAAAGTATGGAAATCAAGAATAGTTTTTGTTGGGTGTGTTCCAAAAGTATTTGAGTGCAATGATGCCATCACCTGGTGTGTCGATAAAATCATTCAAAACATAATATTTATTGCATTGCAGAATAGTTCTCCTATCTCATTAGCACTTTCAATATTTAGAGAAGTGTTGAAATTACCAGAGTCGAACCTGGTCTACAAAGGAGAGGAAGTGAGAAACTTCCTAAAAAGAAATAATAATGGATTGGAGATTTTCCAGGAATATTTCCATGACCCTGCCACAATTCCTGAAGACATATCAATAATTCAGGTGAGTTCTTTAAAGGATCCATATAAGGAAATTTCCTATTTATTTACTCGAATTACTGGCCAAGATTCTACATAAACAATTCCTCGACTAGCATTGTACATATTACATTTTGTTGTGCATGAAAATCCTATCTTCGACTGGGTGAAGATAATCTAAAATGAAATCACTGCACTACTCAGTAATTTCAAGTCTGATTAAAGATTTTACATGTCATCTTATTTGAGATTTACCATTACATATTGTCATACTTTTGAGGGATTAAACATTTCCCGAGGAATTAAAATAAAATCTGACCCTGTAACTATGTGGTACCAAGATTTATTGAGGAAAGGGTCAACCATCATTTTTATGAGGTGTATTAAGATTTCGTATCTAAATTCAAGAAACTGCTATTTGGGGATTACACTTCCCAGTTGTCATTGGAAGATGCATATTTTCTAAAGGGAAGAGGTGTTATGGAAAAAATGGAAAAGTACAATATTATCAGGGCTATCTACAATGTTGAGAAACCTATTTTCCTTCCCTATTATATATCTGAAAAATTATTTTTCACTGAAATAGACCGAGAATATAAATTTTGGTTTCATATATTGTCCGAGAAAAGGAAAAAGAAGTTCATACCTCTTCCATGGAAAGTTGGAGGAATTCTTCTCCACGAAATTTACAAAATTGATGAATATGCTGCTTATTTTGAGAACTCCGACCTAAAATTTGTAGAAGAAATCAAGGGTTTCGATCCAAACCACTTTTTTTATAACCAATTAATTTCATTTGGGCTTGGCCCTACATTTTAAAAATAAACAATTAGTAAAGAAAAAAAAAATACAGTCACCATCCTAGTGACCAAGAAGTCGACAAAAATTCGTAAGACATAGAAACTGTCATAAGAACAACAAAGAATCGTAAAGAAAGAGGTAGACTCTAAAATGACAAAAGTGCTCAATCACTAGTTGTCTCTAGGAGGAGTGCCTTGCCAAAGGAAAATCCACAACCAGGAACATCCCATGTGAGAAAATTCAAGAGCACTAATTTCAGGGATGATGAAGATAGGAACCCTCCTAAAGGGAACCTAGAAAATCCTGATAAACTAAAGGTCAGAAGAAAAAGAACCAGTTCACAATAAGAAGGGGATGAGACACATGCTAAAGAAGATTACTTATTATTGGATAACATGGACCTAGATGTGGATATTGAAAACAATAATTTTCAATATGTTGAAGTATTAGCTCGAGAAAATGTAAAACATGTCTCTTCACTCATGATCCATGATGAAACATTTTCTGATGAAGAGACATTTGTTGTACAAAATGCATCGTTTGATAAGGAGTCTAAAAAATTAGTTTTTGAAAGAACCACAAAAAATAAGAGTGGTAAGATATGAACCACCATTGACACACATGATATGTTATCTTCAAAATTATCATCCATTCATAGAGTTATCGGATATTCTCTCGATGTTTCAATTGCACACATGGAAGAAGAGAACACCCAGTTGAAAGAAAGAATTAAAGAATTGCAGACAACCCTCATGCCTCCACCTATTCTAGCTTCTCCTGTTGCCATAAGTCATCCTGGAAAGGGTATTCAAGAAAACCCATAATCAAGTTTGAGGTTCAAAGGAATTTCCAGTTTAATCACAACCACCAGGCATTTTGTTGAACATAATATTAAGAAGCAAATGTCATTAATTGTAGCATTATGGGATATTGCAAAGAGTTTCACTTCTCTTGGTTTAAGAATTCAAAACACCAAGGAGTATTTAAATTCAGACTTAAAAAATGTTGAAGGGTTCTATACTGATGGAGTTGTGAGGTTCACAACTAGAGTTGTGGCAATGACAGAGAAAACGAGAAAACAAGAAAATCTACCTTCTCTGAGTTGCATCAAAAAATTGAAATCCTGCTGGATAGAACGAATTAATGTATTAAAAGGACTAATATCCCAATTGACTAACTTATCGAGGAGGAAAAATGAAGCATATTTTCAAATCCTTGATTTGGAAATTACTGGAACTATCATTGAAGTTCTATACCCTAAGTATCTTTGAAACTCCATGCTCATGACTTGACATGATTTTGAAGAGCATATTGAAGGATTAAAAGGGACATCGACTGAAACGTTCAAAAATATGATGTAATTCACACATGATGACATTGAAAATTGGCTTGTCGAATATACAAACAAGAAAAAATACAATGAAAATATATTACAAAATTTCTTCGTTGATCTTAGGGAGATTGAAAAGGATCTATTTAATATTAATATAAAACAAGAAGTGATCGTTTCTCCATTACATGACTTTATTCAAGAATGGTTGAATGCTTCAATCCCCAAGATTTATGAGATTCCAACAAAGGAAGTTATGACCAGTAATCCAACAGAAACCATCAAGAATATAAAGGAAACATAAACAAGTAGATAAACAGAGAGATACCATCATAGTAAGTCTATTTTGATCACATTCTTCTTTCTTTATCAGTTTTCATCTAGTTATTCTTCTTATTTAAATAGAAAAGTTATCGAATCCTGATAATTTTCTCTTTGTATTCTTTCTAGATCCTAGTGCTCAACATCAACCCACCTTCTTCTCTCTATGTTATACATTCTTGTATATGTTTTGTTTATGGTCTGCAGGAACCCCAATCCCAGTCCTTTGGACAAATGCCTTTAAATTTCAAAATAATTTTAACAAACTTTATTAGTTTTTGAGAAATCCCAAGAGAACTAAGTTGGGATCAATTTTGACTGTATTTTATAACTCTAAGCACTGAGTATAAATTATTTGAAATTGATTAATCATAATCTTATTTTGAGCTATGCAAGTATTTACTTTATAAAATTTCTTTTATGTGTCTTGACCATCTTCTTTTATTTTTATGTGTGATCAGAAATATTTATTTTCACTATGATGGATTTGAGGAAATTGTGTTTATTTTCTGAAATGTATAATGTGTGAGGTTCTTGGTCCTTTCTCAGGAATTATCTTAAAATAATTCTTTTATCTTTCAACAATTTTTATCTTTCTTTGAGCATAAATATTGGACCATCTTAAGGTCCTATATCATTTCTAGATCGAAAGTTATTAAATAATACCATAATCCAAAGAGGAGTACCACCTCTATAAAAATGCAGTAGGATTCATATCCTCGTGAGGTTTCTTTTTAGATCCCGACGGATTCAATCATCAACAATCTTCTTCTCCTTATTTCCCTAGTTGATTGGATTGTCAGTTCTTCTACATGATGGTGCAAGCTGATTATTTACACATTCTTGATTGTTTCCCTTCTTCAATCCACCATAAGAGGGCTAAGGTGTTAATGGGTTTCCACCTTCATGTACTCCTTCTCTTTCTTCTGATAAGAAAACCAATTCTACCATGTCCTTTGTCTTCACAAATGTAGTCTTCTTATTCATGTCCTTTTCATTTCTACCACCAAAATCTAGGCCTTCATACTTGACCCTCGATGTATCTACTATGGGGATTAGGATGGCTTGTCTTCTCTTTCCTAATATTAACCCATTTGAATTAATAGTTTGTAACCAATGCCTCTAGTATGCTTTTCAAAATCACCCATGTTCCCTTGAGAAAATTGTAAGGAAGGTTGAGCTTACTAGAATTGTTTCGGTTATGGAGCTAGCCTTGACAATGACAATGGAAGGTGGCTCTACTTCTCTGTTCTCTTGGAAAGATGCTTGGATATTTTCCAAGGAATCCTCATTCTTTACCAACTCTTGTTGTAGCTGAGTCTTCATTTGAGTGATAATGTCATCCTACCAACTATCCATCTAGATGACCTTCTCTCTAAAGTGTACAAGCTGAACTCTATGCTTGTCCCAATTTTTCATGATAATTGTGAGGGTGTATTGACATTCAACAAATTGCTTTTGTAGCACTGGTATTGGTATGGCATGTTGATTTTTGTAGCTTTGGAAGGTATTATCACATGGCCCTAGGTGTTGGGAATGTGGAAACCGTCGTGGGCACCACATCACACTTTCAGTTTGGTGAAAACCCCCTTGGATCTGAGTGGGGGATTCATGGGTTTGGTGATGGGATTGGTGGGCTTGTGTTGGGGCTTAACACCCACAAGGAAATCCTAATTTTGATGTTGACTTGTGGAGGGGCTTCTATGTTGACCCCTAGGACTTGTATATAAATGAGAGAGATAATTGTGACATTTTCATATCATTGTCAAGAGGTTGTGGAGACATGATGAAAATAGCATAAGTGAGTCTACACTTGTGCTAGAAGGTTTGGGGATCTCAACAAAGGGAAATTCTACAACAATGGAAAATATGGCCTAGTAGAGAGAAGCAAAGAAGGTCACACATGTGGAGTGAATTTTTCAGACATATGCAGGTCGCAGTCTAGACAAAGCACATATATACACAAGTTTCAAAAGGAAAATCACGTATAGGGTATATGCAGTTTGCAGTGGGACAAAGTGTGTATATACGCGGTTTGATAGAGGGTGAGTCACATATGTGCACAATCTAACATAAGGTGAATCATGTATCTGATTTAATGGGTAGGAGCAAATCCGTACAGGCTCATAGGTGACGTCAACAAGTCGTACATGTGGTCTACAATATATTTGTGAGCATAAGATATTTCCAAAATATTGTTGAGGTTTGGTTTTCTATTTTGTATGGTTATTGGGAGGACAAGGTTGTCCTCAGATTCTATTGTATTGGGAGGACAAGGTTGTCCTCAAATTTGGTGATATTGTATTGGATTGGAGGGATGGTTTTTCCCTTAGGATTTATGATGTTAACAAGATTACAAAACTGAAATTGTGTCTCATGTGTATTGATGATTCATCTATTATCTTTGTGTTTCCACTACATATATTTTCAGTTAATAATTTTCATTGTAAAATTGTTTAGTGATAATAGCTAGGGTTTTACTGTTAGATCACTAGGAAGCACTTTTCAGATCTGAAAAAATAGTCAAATAGAGTTATATGTGAAAATTGACATGGTATCAGAGCATGGGATTTGAGGAGAAGGGATCATCACGAGACACATTGTTGGACACAACAC
The DNA here is from genome assembly GCA_009831015.1 of Picea engelmannii. Classification (NCBI taxonomy): domain Eukaryota; kingdom Viridiplantae; phylum Streptophyta; class Pinopsida; order Pinales; family Pinaceae; genus Picea; species Picea engelmannii. Next base: position 491,751 of record ML793192.1, on the reverse strand, counting down.
TGGAGGAGTGTTGTTCTTTTTCTTGTTCTTATTATTGTTATGGGTAGTTCACAGGTGATAGCTCTGAGAGGGAGCTACAATGATAGTTGTAGGTGACAACATATTAGATGGTCTCTAGTTTGAGACATGGAGAAGACCATTTGAATGAAGAGTTGTGGAATATTGCAACTCAGTGGTGTGGAAGGTTGGGAGTTATTTTGGATTGGAAGAGAGCCTTGATCTCAACAGTATGTTGTGTTGTAGATTTCCAACCATGTGGATGGATTGCGAGTGACTTTTCATGGTGAGTTGCGATGGGTGAAACTCAGGTGCTTTGGAACACATGAGATAGCTTCATACATTTGGGAGGTTGATGATATAGAGTCTTTATCAGGCCAGAGAGTTACACATTGTCGAGTTATGACAATGTATGAGGTATGTGACCTAGGAGGACGAGGACACTTGCAGAGATATGTTGCAGTGGTATAGAGTGGGTTATATTGAGTGTCCATCAGCAGCTCAGGACCCTTTAGAGATATTACACAGGTTCAGTTGTAGATGCAGTGTGTGGGTATACATAAAGAGTTTGACTTGGATGATGGATTTGAGAAGAAGATCATTTGAAGGTCATGACATGGGTAAGAAAGACACTTGCCTTGGAGGATTGCATGGTTCTTGTATGGTGGGATTCACCGACACATGACAGGAATACATGATTTGTTCAAGAGATTGACAATGTACCACTCAGGTATGTACGAGGATCTTGGCATGAGGACCAGGAAGGAAGTACAAGGATCTGGGATAGTGGTATTCCAAAAGAGGTCATGGGATGTGTTGCGAGTTGAAAATGTGTTAAGGGTGCCAGGAGTGTGTTCTCATCCTTAGGGATTGAGGAGTAGGGATATGCAATGTTGTTCCAGGATGGACAGGTGTTATTAAATGATTGAGTTGGTGAATGTAGCATTGAGAGGTCTTTCCAGGTTTGGAAAAAAATTATGCAGGGGATATGTGCATGAGAGATGTTGCCAAGGTGTAAGAGGATGTGGACTGATTGCATCCAAGAGGAGAGTTGATTAGTGTCCAGGATGGATATGGATGGTATGGTGAAGAATAGTAGTGACGTGAACTGGGCCCTTATATCTTGCACTAGGAAGGGAATAAGAGATTCTCCATTTAGATCATATGTTTCGAGTGCCATGAATATGGCCACTATGCTTCATAGTGTCCACTTTGGAAGAGAAGAGGAAGAAGGAATCAAGCATCAACAATAGAGGTTGATGAGGTGTCAAACAAGTTCCAAATGGAGATATTGTTGATGTTCTCCCTTTTAGGTACAAGATCTAGTACTAGTACTTAGTTGGTGGATAGAAGAGAATCTTTCCATGACAGGTACACGAGAGTTGTTTTGAAAGCATCATTGATATTGGATCAGACTTGGTTGTAGAGCTTGGTATGCAAGCCAAGAATATAGTATGAGGATCTGGTACTCTATCATTTTAGTTGGAGTTAGGATAGGTGTTGAGGGTGTCAAATGTGTTGTGGGTGCCAGAGCTCAGGTGGAGTGTTCTCTCAGGAAAGGGTACCATGTATTTTTTTTTGAGATGGACATATGTTTCTTGTGCCTAGACAATATAGCTTTAGGTTAGAAATGGTTCTTGGAGTTAGAGAGGGTAGCATATGCACACTGTGACCAACAAGAGTAGAGAGATATATGAGGATGAGTAGGTAGCTCCACCAGGGGTGAGGCAGGTGACCCCACTAGTAGTGTCATCTTAGAGGGAGTCAGGAGACTCAGAGGAAGTATAACTTCATAGAGAGTTAGGAGGCTTAGAGGGAGAGTCAGTGGTTCAATGGGAACCAACCTTCATGTTTATATGGGATAAATGCATCTTATGGGACTGACAGATAAGTGTCATGGATGAGATGGACATACAAGAGGTTCAAGAGAAGTAGGCTTCTAGGAGAAGGGTATCTTCCCAGGAGGGATCATGTCAGATAATATTATTTCCTTCAGCGACTGAGGGTGAAACTAGTCAGAAGGATTGGAGAGAAGGTTTTCTTTGGTGATAGAGGGGGTAGCCAATTAGCCATATTAGAGAGAAACTGTGGTAGAATATCTAGTGTGGGAGACAGAGATATGTCCAAGTGATTTTGGAGTGTGGTGAGAACAACTCCCTTTCTAAGAGGCAATGTTGATTGTTGTAGCTTCGACAAGTATTCTCACATAGGCCTAATTATTGGGCATGTGATAATTGTCATGGGAACCACATCACACTTTAAGTTTGGTGAAAACCCCCTTGGATTTGAGTAGGGGCTTCATGGGTATTGTGATGGGATTTGTGGGCTTGCGTTGGGGCTTCACACCCACAAGGAAAGCCTAATTTTGATGTTGACTTTTGTAGGGGCTTCTATTTTGAGCCCTAGGACTTGTATATAAAGGAGAGAGGTCAATGTGACATTTTCAAATCATTCTGAAGAGGTTGTTGAGACACGATGAAGCTAGCATAAGTGCGTTTTCACTTGTGCTAGGAGGTTTAGGGATCTCAACAAAGGGAAATTCTACAATAATGGAAAATTTGGCCTAGGAGAGAGAAGCGAAGAAGGTCACACATGTGGAGTGAATTTTTCGAACATACGTGAGTCATAGGCTAGATGAAGTGCATATATATGTGGGTTGAAGAAGGACAAATTGTGTATAGGGTATACACAATTTTTCGTGGGAAAAAGTGTATATATACACGATTTGACAGAGGGTGAATCATGTATGTATCGGATTTGACAGAGGGTGAATCACGTATGTATCGGATTTGACAGAGGATGAATCACGTATTTGATTTTTTGTGTAGGAGTAGATCCATACTGGCTGACAGGTGATGTCAACAGGTCATACAGGTGGTCTGCAACATATTTGTGAGAAGATGATATTTCCAAAATATTGTTGAGGTTTGGTTTTCTATTTTTTGTGGTTATTGGGAGGACAATGTTGTCATATTCTATTGTATTGGGAGGAAAAGGTTTTCCTTAGATTTGGTGTTATTATATTGGTCGAGAGGGTTGGTTTTTCCATCAGGATTTTTGATGTTAACAAGATTGCATAACTAAAATTGTGTCTCATGTGTATTGATGATTCATCTATGATATTTGTGTTTCCATTGCAATAATTTCTAGTGTAAAATTTTTCAATGATAACAGCTAGGGTTTTACTATTAGATCACTAGGAAGCAATTTTCATATCTAAAAATTAGTTACATAGAGTTATATGTGAAAATTGACATGGTATCAAAGCATGGGATTTGAGGAGAAGGGATAATATTGAGACACATTGTTGGACAAAACACTAGAGGAGTGTTGTTCTTGTTCTCGTTCTTGTTCTAGGAAGGTCACAAGTGATAGATTTGAGAGAGTGCTACAATGACGGTTGTAGGTGACAACATATCAGATGGTGCTTGGTTTAAGACATGGAGCAGACCATCTAGACAAAGAATTGTGGAATATTGCAACTTGGTGGTGTGATAGGTTGGTATTTTTGGTGGTTTGGAAGAGAGCCCATATCACAACAGTATGTTGTGTGGAAGATTTCCAACCCTGTGTATGGACTTCTTGTGACTTTTCATTGTGTGTTGTGATGGGTGCAACTTAGGTTATTTGCACAAATGAGATAGCTTCAGATGTTTGGCAGGTTGATGAGATAGAGTCTTCAATGGGTTGGAGAGTTACACATTGTCGAGGTATGAAAATGTATGAGTTATTTGACCCAGGAGGATGAGAACACTTGCAAAGATGAGTTGTGATGGTCTAGAGTGCACTAGACTAAGTTTCCATCTGCAGCTTGAGAATCTTCAGAGGGAGGACATAGGTTCAATTGTAGTGTGTATGTAGGTACAATGAGTTTGACTTGGATGATGGACTTGAGAAGAAATTCATTATATGGTCATGACGTGGGTAAGAATGATACTTTTCTTAGAGGATTGCATGGTTATTCTACAATGGGATTCACTGACACATGATAGGGACACATGATTTGCTCAAGAGATTGACAATGCATAAGTTAGGTATGTACAAGGATCTTGGCATGAGGACCAGGTAGGAAGTACAAAGATCTGGGATAGTTGTATTCCAGAGGAAGTCTAGGGATGTGTTGCGGGTGGAAAATGTACTATGGGTTCAAGGAGTGTTTTCTCAGCCTCAGGGATTGAGGAGTAGGGATATGCAATTTTGTTCCAGGATGGATAGGTGTTATTAAATGATTGATTTGGTGAATGTAGAATTGAGAGGTATTCCCAGATAATGTGAGACATTTGTGTAGGGGATCTGTGCATGAGAGATGTTTCCAGGGTGTAAGAGGATATGGACTGATTGTATCTAGGAGGAGACTCAGTTGGTGTCCAGGGAGGACATGGATATCATGGTGAAGAATTAAAATGACGAGAACCAAGACATTGCAACCCACATTAGGAATGGAAGAAGAGGTTATTCAGGAAGATCATATGTTTTGAGTTCCATGACTATGGCCACTATGCTTCACAGTGTCCACTTCGTAAGGGAAGAGGAAGAAGGAAACAAGCATCAACAATAGAGGTTGACGAGGTTGCAGAAAGGTTCCAGAAGGAGATATTTTTGGTCTCCTCTTGATGAGGTACTGGATCTAGAAGTAGGATGTGGTTGGTGGCTAGCAGATCATCTTTCCATATGAGAGGTACACGAGATTGGTTTGACAAAATCAATGATATTGGCTCAGACTTGGTTGTATATATTGGTATGGGAACTTTTGTAGGGGGTATTCGACCCTATCGACTCGACCCGACAGTCAACTTAGAATATTTTGGTCGACTGACGTAGTTAGAGGTAGAAGTCAGTCAGAGTCTCTATTAATTGACCACCCTAAGAATTTAAGTAGTTACAACTGCCTGATAGAGGTATAAATAGATAAGAACATGAAGGCTCAGATAACTTCACGTAAGAGATTATATGTAATTGTGTTGTACTGTCTATCATATAATAAAATGATTGTTCTTTGGGTTCTCAATACTTGTGTATGTATCTATATACATCTATGTGTATGCATGTATCTCTATGATGGATATGTAAATTTCTACTGGTAACATTCCATACTTTCCCCTAGATTACAACATTTGTTCTTTTGTCAGTAGTGTTGAGCTTGGGCATGTAGAAGTGTACATAAATGCTAACTCAATAAGACATATGTGACTGGTGGGAGTGCCAAAATGGGAATGACATCAGAAACTATGCAAGAAGGAATAACCTCTCACTAGTCGAAGCAAGGTCGTGGTTATTTTCATAGAAGAATAAAAGATTCCTTGAAGCTATCCCAAAAGCATTGTTTCAGCACATTAACAAATTAGGTGATGCGTAAATTCACACACGATGAGAACTTAGGCTTAAAGTTGACAAACGAAGGAAGAACCAACCTGAAAAAAATAAAAGAGAAATTCTACATCGAATTGCACGACGAAGTTTTCTGCACGGTTCCATCACTTATTCACAAATTTATTCTCGACAAGGGAGTTGGTGATATTGTAGAATACTGACCAAGATTAGGCACATCATTACCAAATAGCAACTTCCAAGAAAGAGACGAAAAGTGGGAAGCATTTCTTGACGCAAAGTGCAAAGATACAAGAGAATCCTGGGATTACTTCTTGAAGAAATAAATATGGTCAACGCTCTTGACTTAGAGTAAGTCGGGTTGGTAATGGGGGGTCGATAAATATTGTGAGATGCCATAAAAACAAGAAGTAGTGTTTCCCAAGACTAAATTTCATTGAGAGGGAAGAAATCCCATAAGCAATCCGCGGATATCCAAAAAATAGAATGGGATAAAAGACAACAAAAAAGAGAAGAACTTCGTAACCAGTGGAACAAAAAAAATTCAGATAGAAATATGTTCGAGGAGGGTCGTCTTGTCATAGCATATGAGTAGTCTGAGTCAAATAGATATTGACCATATTTAACAACAACAACAACTGTGGCGACACCCGGCCGAAGTAGCGATGCACAACTGAACATCCATCAAGCAGTCGATGAACCAAAAAGTATGGATTACAAAGAATATGGACCAACTTTATGTACGTATCCCGCATCAAAAACTAGTCCAAGGATAAGAGAATTTCTCCAACAAAGGATGTAGATTGGCGACCAAACAACAAGATTATGGTATAGAATGAATGACCTGAGAAACCTACGAGATGCATTGATTGCCAAGAATGAATGAAATGAAGTAAAAAATATGATTATCCAAATCAAATACCTCACCGAATCGACCCCCTTTCCACATCTATTCTCTAGAGAAGAAATTAAATATAGTCTAGAAGCGACATAACCTTTGGAACGATGGCTAGTTGAATACAAAGATCAAAGTTCCTAAACTGAGGACGTGTATTCTCTAATAAAGAAGAAACAACTATTACTTGAGTATCATCCATTGTTGGACACAAACAAAATCCAACCAAAAGATTCAACAGTTCAGTCGAAATAAGTAGTGACTTAAACACCAAGAAAATTGAGCGTTCCCACCAAGAAATTCAAAATGGGATTCAACCACATCCCCATTTATGAAGGAGAGGAAGACCCAAAACGCCACTGGTTCATATGTTAAAATTTTTTTCATTTAGTTGATATTACATATGAGGATAAGCAAATGGATTAATTTGGAGTTATGTTGTGCCGCCATGCCTTAACATGGTTCATGCACTACACCGAAAACCAAACTCATTCAAAGGCATAAATAAAGAATAGTTTTTTAACATTCTTCAAAATCAAGGACATCACACATTTGGCAACTCAAAAGTTAAAAGAGATCAAGCAAAGACCAAGTGAGTCGGTAAGAAAATATAACAAGATATTCAAAGATCTCCTAAGTCAAATCCTGACAATGATCGATCAAAACCTACTAGTCGAGTGGTATGTAGCTGGGCTAATACCAAGAATATGATCTAAACTATGTTTATATGAGATAACCAATTGTGAAGAAACACTACAGAAACCATAGTGAGTTGAGTCGGACGACGATATACCATCGACTTCCTCAACGACGAAGAAACTTGAAGAAAAAACAAAACATTTGCAACAAACTATCAAAAATATATCCATACAACGCAATGAAATATGGTGCACCACATGAATCGGGGATAGACACACAAAGGATAATTTCCCCCTAAATGAGCACACACAAACAAAAAACATCCACTAAGTACAATCCCAGAAATACTGCAACATATGTGAATGCTTAATTGATCATAGTATACAATATTGTCCACACAATCTAAAAAACAGGAAGTGGTGCCACATCTGTGAAGCTTTTGATCATCGAACCTTAGAATGTCATCTAAATTCTAGAAATCAGAATAATATATGAACAATATATCACACAAAAACCACCGACCAAGCAAACAAATATGGTCGAAGAGATGATTATTACTGTGGTCGTGGTGCAGGTCCAGGTCGAGAAGGCCGATGTGAATTTGGTGGTCGAGGTCAAGGTCATGGATGACCATATTGTGCTAATTGATGGAAAATTGATCATGATAATGTAGACTATGCTATAAAAGACATAATTGATCTGAAGCTTTTCAACATATGCGGCATTGGAGATCGCTCTTTAGAATATTTCTTGATAGTACTCGAAAAAATTATACCTAGAAAAATTGTGAATCTACTACATGCACTATCCAAAGAAGAGGCGTGGAACTCAAAAAACTGACATAGTGTTACAAGGTCGGGTGTAGGACACGAAATCCATACTCCACCAAAAAATTACCAAAAAAATAAGGCTAACAACTTATGAAACCCAGACAAAGAAGACCAAATCATGAGAGAAGCTCTTAAATTATTCAAAAATTCCATAGAAGATAAACAAAATCCAAGAAGTCGAAATGAAGACACCATCGAGGAATTTTTTCAACTACTCAAATAAAAACAGTCGATAGATAGGCTATTGGACCTGCTCAACATACTGCAAGAATACAAAGATGGTCAAAAACCGACAAAGGATGAAAATAACCTCTCTTATAACAACAAATATTACGATCCACAAGTTGACTTGGAGATCAAGGGAATTATGGTCATTCAGGTGGTCAATTATTTTTGTTTGCAAGTCAATATTTTACCACGAGAAACATGGGTATGAAAGGGCCAACCCAATCTAGCACTCATGATGAATTATTTGAAGTTAGATAATCATAGATTAATATAGCCAATCATAATACTGAGAAATGTCGACAAGTAAATTATGGGAATATATACTTTGATCGACTTTGACATAGAAGGAGAAATTTTGAGAGAATTCCCCATGTCAGTAGGACATGATTCCAACTATGCCTTATACAACTGGAAAATAGAAAACTACGAAGCACATGAAAAATTTGTTGGTCTATCGAAGTTATTCCAAATAAACATCTTAAGACATGCTACTCAATCCAGGTTGTACCAAAAGTATACAAAACAATAACCTGACAAAATCCCACTCTCATTCTGACCGACAATCAGATAAGCAAACCCTTGCGATACAATGAACAACATACCCCTTCGACCCATGTTGAAGAGGTAGAAATATCCATAGGAGAGCAGGGAAGGACACAAATTCTTGTGGAAAATTTCACAGGACAGGATGAAAGATGGTGGGAAACACATTCCCCCCAATTACAAACATGGACGACTGTGTTGACATACTTCGTTGAAAGATTCAATGACAAGAAATTATCCAAAGATGCAGATATTCCCACATTCAAAATCAACTACAATCCAACAGAACATATTCAACGTTGTGAAAGTGAATGATGAAGAATATGATATAAGGTTGAAAGGGTATGGCCCCCATATGTTCCGAAGTAAATTAGATGAGATACCAAGCAAATGGTATAAGATCAAAGATTCCTGCAACTACACTTCAAACTAGGTTGAAATCAAAGGAAATTTTGTGCAAGACTTTGAATTTAATCTAGTAGAGGAACACTTGAAACATGAAACATGTAAAAAAAAAATATTTCTAGAAAGTCCTTCACCAGCTATATAGAAATAAAATAAAAGATTATGGTCGATGGAGGATCGACATCGACTTGCAATTTTTTTTTGGTAGAAAACAAGGAAATCTTGACTACACGAAGGATTGACATGGAGAATATAAAATGGCCAAGACATAGCTTCCAATGGAAGAAATACCATCCAACATTGCAGAATCATGTGAATTCAGTATTAAGTATCGCCATGGAACATAAAGAAGACCAGGAACAACTCAACTTCCCAAAAATATTTACAAAATTGAATAAGGAGAACACCACCTCGATTAAGCAAAACCACCAGAATGGATGGACGTGGAAATAAAAACGAAGGAATTCGACATATCAAACGATGGTCAACCAAAAATGGTGTGAATAGTTGACTATTGGTCTAACAAGCAAACAATTGACATAGTCAATCTACTAAAAGAGTATCCAGATGTTTTTTCATGTGACTACAAGGATCTTAAAGGACTTGTAGATGAAATGGGTGAAATGAAGATTGAACTGATCCCAGGAGCAAAGCCAATCAAAAAATGACCATACAAGTTAACGCATAAGTACAAACCGATCATTCAAAAATAAATTGAAGGAATGCTACAAGTAGTCATTATTTATCCTATCAATAAGGAAGAATGGGAAAGTCCCATGGTGGTACAACCAAAGAAACATGATCCAAAGAAATTAATAATTTGTGTCGATTTCCAGGGACTCAAAAAATAGACTATGACATATCCATTACCCACCCCTTTTGTTGATGAGATAATAAACAAATTCGTTGGTCATGAATTTTATTCATTTATTGAGGGATTCTTAGGTTATAACTAGGTTCCATTAGAAAAAAAAGATCAAGAAAAAACAACATTCGTGACAGGATTTGGATCTTTTTCCTACAGAGTCATGCCATTCGGACTAAAGAACGGGCCAACATTTTTTTCAAGAATAATGGTCAAAGAATTCCAAGAGTATATCTACAAAACCATGGTTGTATACTTTGACGACTGAACGATCTATAGTCTACTCAGAAATCACATACAATGGCGTTGACTTATGTTAGAACACTGCAGACAGATTTGACTATCACTAAACATCAAAAAATGCATATTTTCCACACCTATTGGAATCCTACTAGGACATGTGGTATGTAAAGATGGGGTGAAGGTCGACATGGATAAGATAAATATTATCCTTGATCTAAAAACACCTGTGAATAAAAAACAAATCAAAGTTCTACTGGGTCATATTGGCTATTATAAAAAAATTATATGCCACTACTCAGACATCACCTTCTCAATGGATGAGCTTCTACGAAAATATGTTGAATTCAAATGGAACCAATACTACCAAGAATCCTTTGAATTTTCAAAGAATAAGTTGGTCAAAGAACCCATTCTCGAATTTCCAGATTGGTCGAGAAAGTTTCATGTCCATGTCGATGTGTCTAATGTAGTTGTCAGGTCGGTTTTATCTCAACCATACAACGACACAATGGATCACCCAAATGCATATGAAAGTAGGAAACTGATTAAAGAAGAAATAAACTATTCGACTATGGAAAGGGAAGCCTTATAAATTATTTTCTCTCTACAAAAGTTCTGTCACTATTTACTGGAAAACGCCTCTACATTTTTTACAGACCATCAAGCATTGAAATACTTGGTCAATAAACCAGTTCATCAAGGAAATATTTTTCGATGGTTACTATTGTTTCAGGAATTTGAATTTGATGTAATCATTCGACCAAGGAAAAAGAATGTCAGACTTGATCACCTGTCACGAATAGAAACATGAGAAGATCTGGCAAGCATCGAAGATGACCTCCAAGACGCACACTTATTTAGAGTCGAAGATGCACCTAAATATTTAGAAGATATTGTCAATTTCTTGGAAGAGGGAAAGACCCTGGAGGACATCCCGACAAACAAAAAGAAAAATCTAGCCATGAAAGTTGCATTGTTCACAATCATTAATGGATACTTATGCAAAATGGGAATGTACGTTGTTTTAAGAATATGCATGCCAAAACATTAACGGGAGGATATTGTCAATGAAGCCCATGCATGAGCAGTCGGAAGAAATTTTCAGGCCAACACAACAACGAGGAAGGTACTACAAGCAGGTGACCGACTTTGCATAAAGACTGTCGGGATCAAGTAAAAAAAATTGATATTTGTTGGAGGCTTGAATGACCCCTGTGGAAAATCTAAATGCCACTAAGTTCAATAAACCCTAATCAAGATTTCGACTTTTTTGAGCCATTTTCACAGAGGGAAAGAAGAATCGGTGCCAAGCACATCATTACTGTGGTCGAGTATGTGACTAAGTGGGAAGAAGTTGAGCCGGTTGACTCATGTACCAAAGAGGTAGAATCTAAATTCATCTACGATAACATAATCACAAGATTTGGTTGTCTTATGACACTAATCAACGACCAGGGAACTCACTTTGTAAATAAAACAATTAAATCTCTACTGGAAAAAAAATTAATTGAACATAGAAAAACGGAAGCCTATCACCCACAATAATACAGGGTAGTCGAATCCTTTAATAAAACATTACACAAGGGACTTACAAATATCTGTGGCATAAATAAAGATAACTAGGATGATAATATTCCTGCAATCCTCTGGGCGTATAGATCAACATTCAAAAGATCAATTGGGAAGACTCTGTTCAAGCTAGTCTATGGTTAGGAATCCATTATTCCACTACAACTTTGGACTAATTCCGACACAGTTGCAACTATAGGAAAATTTGATGAGAGAAAAAAAATGAACGATCGACTTTACCAATTGAATAAGTTACAAGAATGGAGGGTAATAGCAATCCATCACCAAGAGGTTCATAAGAAAAAAAAAAAAGCGTGGCATGATCGACACTTAAAAAAAAGGATATAAAAGAGGGAGACTTAATCTTACTGTATCACAATCGTATAAAAGGAAAACCCAGAAAATTGGAAACAACATGGATGGGGCCTTATGTGGTGGAATACATTCAACCAACTAGAGTTGTCCAAGTTAGAACGTTATTGGGGCATCCATTTAAGAAAGTGATTAATGGTGCTCGTTTAAATAAATATCAATTATAAAATAAAAGAACCCCATGGAAAAGTATAGCAGGGAGTTTCTAATAGGAATCAACTAAAACAACTAATCATACTTATAAGAAATAAACCTTTCTTAAAAATAATAAACAAAAAAGGCAGTTAGACAAATTTAGGTATAAAAAACTGAAAGTTAAAGTATTTAAATAATATCCATAACACTAAATAAAAATCAACAATAAAGTAAAATGGAGAGAGAAAGCATCCCTTGGTCAATCCCGAGACAAAATAGTAGAAGATATTCTTGACATTCTACACCATCGACTGAGTTACGAAAAATACTCATAAAAAAAGAATCAAGTGAAAGGATTAGCCCAGGAGAAAGAAAGTGTGGTTCAAGCGAGCGTAGATCAGGTGAGTGAAGAACATATGAACACAAACCAAGAGAACATTATTGGCATGAAAAAATCCAACACCATTTAGACTCAGTAAAAATTAGCAAAATGAATGAACAACCAAGCCATCACCGACATCGACTAAGTCAATCCAGTGATAAAGATGGCTCAACAAATTCGGTCTGTTGGCTTATGTATTGACCACGTATCAACAGAGGAAACCTTGTTGATCGGGTCTAGCACAATTTTTACCAAGACAAAACCGACATCGACAGAGACAGATCATTTAATTCAGGACAAGTAAAAGTCGACGTGCACATTAATGACAGAAATGACCATTGTACAACCATTCATACAAACGTCGAATGTATTGATACGTGTGAAATTCAACAACAAGATCTTGAAATTAATGGCCAACAGGACATAATCGAATCCCAACCAAGAAATGATTTAAATTCCCACTCGCTCGACCCACTCATACCACCAATATTTATGATAGAAGATCACAAAATACAAGAACAACTGGATGCTTTGAACCTGATGCTCTCACCACCAACTATAAATTTGGAAGAAGCATGCTTGTTATCCGCAATTTTGGTCATTGTGATGATGCAATGATAATTACATGATGATGGAATAATCAAGCTCTTTTCCAAAAACATTTTCTTGAAAAAGGTTACACTTGTCAGCTTCCAGAAATCATATTTTAAAGATAGTTCGCAGGCTGCATATATACTCTCCTGCGAGAATGCCAGTTTCTCGCAGGCTGCATTCAGCTAGGGTGTGAACTTCTCGCACTGTACTCTTGGTTAGGGTGCGAACATGTTTTAAAGCAAGGAAAATGGATAAGTTCTCGATCCTTCTAGAAGGAATCTTCTAGAAGAGTGAGTTGGCTTTCGAATGGTTGGCAAAGTACTGACTTTCCAGATATCTTGGGATCATTCCCTATCCAAGTAACTAATCTATCTCTTCCTATATATTGAGGAGATTGCTCATGGAAAAGTTTAGAAGTTCAATAAGCAGCAAGCTAGCAAGAGATTGATTATAGAATTAGTGCAAGACTGTATGGAGAATTGATGCTACAGCAGCAAGAGACAATATCAAGGTCATCACAAGTGGTTGAATTTCTTCATGCATGAGCAAGTGTGTGTGTCAGAGCTTGGAGCCATCGAAAGGAGACCTATGACATCAAGGCTCAGGTTGTAAGTTTCTCTTTCAATTAATATAATACAACAATATGTCCCTTTCCCATAATGATGATGTTATCTTATTACATAATTCCTTGATCATATGTATAGACTAGCCTTTGAATATATTAATCTGCCTTTGCTTTGATTGGTTTGTTCTGTTCTGATTTGGACGGCACAAGAGCATTGGAGCAAAAATCTTGGAACAACAGAGACTAAAGGAAAGCGTTCATAAGGTAAGCCCATGACCTTTTATCTTTTAGTTCATTCAATAGGTTAGATCTAGGGAAAGTGTAGTATTCTGTCATGATTTGTTCTAGATCCAGGTGGATCTAGGGAGATTGGTCTGTGTCCGCACTCACGAATTTATCCTATAACAATGCTACTTTGGTTCACTGTTATTTTTTCCTCCACAACTAAGTATAGAGAAAATCGCAAAGACAAGTAGACCCATAAATTCTCCAACATTTCCAAAATCTAGTATCCAATATCAACAAATGGCGAGGATGAGAGGTCAAGTCAACAACACAACAGAAGATTCAATAATGAGGGAAGTTTTTGACAGAGCCACGACGACACCATTGCAAATCCAGATGTAAAATATCTGACTAGCGAATATGGAGGAAACAGATTGGAGCAAGCATTGGTTAAATTTAACAGAGTGGGAAATGCAGAAAGGAAGTTGGAAAGAAGAAACTAAATTCCTGGAAAAAGCAGGAATTTGACATATCCTTGGTGCCCCGCAAGTAGATGACATGGGTCGATGGAAAGAAGAAGTAGGAAAATTTATTATTAGTTGTTATCATCAAGGATACCTCTGGTTATATGAGCCCATAGAAATAACTGGCGGACTCCTCTACCGAATATTGGGAATCCCAAGGGTAGGGGCCAAGGAACCTAAATCGACCAATTCTAACAACTCGATGCAGATTTTAACAGGGTCGACGATAACTAAAAACTCTAATGGATTGTTGATAAACAAAATCACCAACCCAAAATCCTTCTAGGCTACAATAATAATATCTTTGTGCTTCACACCAGTGGGACGAGCATCTGACGTAAATATGAAAATGGTCGAGGAAATAGCTTAATTCTATCATAATTCTGAAAGGTTCAATTGGGGGGAGCATTTGGCCGACATGCTCAGAACCAACTACAAGGAAGTTAAAGATTCAGTCCGAGCCATCAATTTTCCATCATTGATAATATGGATAGAAATGGAACAATATGGTCATGTAGGAGAAGCATCATTCACATCTAATAATTCCTTGAAAATGGAGAAGCACAGATTTTTCTCCTCAAATCAGACAGGTATATCAAACTCACTTCCATCAGAAGAGATGTTCATGTTGTGGGTTGTAGGATTGAAATATAGTACTGTTACACATGAAATTTGCACACCTAGGTACCTCTCCCTAAGTGTCATAAAGTGTCGCATACACCTTAACACCATGGAATAACCTATGTCACAATCCCTAGTCAATGTGGAGGAGGGATATATTACAAGAAGGCAAAGAAATACTAGGTGCACATGAATTATTATTAATATTCATGAAAAAGAAAGTAATTAAGTGTGAGGATCCTC
>ML793192.1:460313-475893 GCA_009831015.1 Picea engelmannii | reverse complement strand
TATCTTAGAGATCCCTTTCTTAGTGGATCCGATGAGAGATCTTCTCCATGGTGGTTAAACCTCCAAATCCTATATAATGAGGGGTTTCCATGGAGGAGGGAGGATGGAGATTGAGAATTATACCAAACTTATGATCTCATGAGCGGTATATCATTTGGAGCATCAACATTTTGTGTGTGGACTATTTAAGCAAGGGTTTGGACAAGGGGAACTTGATGAAGCTACTGCACTCACACCTATGGTTGTGTTGATGGGTGAAATTGACCGCTTGTCAACTAGAGGAGTGAATCCGGTCCGGGGTTGTCTAATTAACCCAAGCCATTTGGGTTAATTCACTTCGACGGGTTTAGCGGCTCCGTTGGCCGATCTAAGTCTTAAAGAAAGTGAAAAAAAATAACTAAAGGAAAGACAATGATCTAATAAATAACAATCGCTAATAAATATAAATACATCTAATATATATCTGTAGTTTAACTAATTAATACTTATAAAATAATTCTAGTTATCATATGCACAATATATACAAATAATGAGTTTTAATCTAAACTCATAGAAAATCCAACATTTAATGATTCTTCCGTTGAAAGAAATAAAGAAAAATAAAATACTGTTTATTTTTGAGTTTATTTCCTTAGATATAAACACTCATAAATCAAACATAAAACTAGCTAATTAAACAGAACATGCTAGATAGTAGAAAATGTTTTATATAGAGAAAAAAATTATATTTAACAAGCTGACGAAATCAAGCAATAGGCTGACCTGTTATTTGCATCCAATGTCTGTTCACTGTTGAATTTCCAACCACTTTGATCTGACGAAGTAAACCTGCTACAGATGCTGGGACTGCTCCTAATAAATGAGAAATGATAATGCTGGAGATTGAATTATAACAACAAAACATTGAATAGATACAATTACAGTAATCATATGATTTGCAAATTGCTATGATGGGATAAATCCTCCTGTGAGAACTTGCATGTAGACATTCAACATAAACTAGAGATGAATCTACTAATTCAAGTTGGACAGATAATCACTGTGTGTTTTATTCTAAAATATGAAATATGGACAACATGTATAAATTAAATGATATCAACTCGTAATAAACTATGTCGACAAAAGCAATCATAATCTATTATCGAAATTAAAATAAACATGACTTGAATAAAAACATCATACAGAAAAGCTAAAGCTGTAACACATATCATATTCCATTCAAGTCTGTGATAAAAACGCCCATACTCTTGCCCCAGGCTCCGATGATTAAATGTTTACAAAATAATAGGTTTATATAGGTTCAGGAAACACAATTGTTTCATGTTGATAAGATCAAGTTTGTTTAAAAAATATGGGGGATGCAACCACCCTGATTTCACTGAATATCAAAAAGTACCAATAGCCTATTCTATTTACTTAAAACACAAAGTTGATATGGCTAGGAGATCCCAAAAAGTGTCTCATCTCAACTTGGAAATCATAGGCTCCTTAATTATCCTAAAAAGAAATGAAAATGAGAAGATTTCAGATATGCTTTCACTTATTAAATCAATCAATACGAATTTTTCTAACTGGCTACAGAATCTTACGATTCTGTAGCTAGTTATAATAGCAAATAAAATCATATTTTATTAAGTAAACAAAACAAACTAATCTTAATAAGAAAAATAATCTATTCAATCAAATCGAATATCCTAACTTAAGAGTGACAAAATCATGCTAAAATTTAAAAAAAAATCATACCTCAAATCATGGAATCAAAGTATATCAAGAAATTTTGGAGTTTACGATAGCTATTGCTGCCTCTACATTATTGAAAATGACACGACCTATAGTTTTCAGTCGTTTCTCCTTCCCTTGGATAATGGGCTCGAGTCTGTTGTTTTCATTTGTCAACCTATCGACTTGGTCTCTTAAAGACTTGATTCATGACTATAGCAATGGAACATCAGTATAGTACTTGTCGATCCACGATCGACACTCATCACACTGTGACCGTGAGGACTGTGCATTGGCACTGATAGCATTAAGGGTTAGAGAATCCTCCATGCGAATGGTAGGCTTATCACAGAGTTGGATGCCAAGAAATTCTGGTTTGTCCTTTAGACAAGGAGGCAGATTGCTAACATAGTCATAGGGTCTGTCAGGGTATAGCCCGAATGACACGGGGTCCTCCTCAGCTAAGAATTTTTCAATTTTTGAATCTGAGTCTTCACTCACTTCAATCGTGTTGATTGTGTCTTCATGGGGTTTTATTTTATTTTGAGCACATCGAGAAATTAAACGACCATCCCTTTTGTTCTTGAAATTGACATCAGCACTGCCCTTTGGCTTCCTTCCTGTAGGTTTCTTAACAATTTTAGTGTTATCCTTTGGGTGTGAACCTATTCTATCATCCTGTTGTATGAAATTAGGGTAGCTCGAGGGTTCGTTAGGGGAAGGATCACAGGCCTGGAGTGGTGGAGAAGAGGTTGTAGGGTTCACAAGGGTTTCAACAATGACTGGCTTATCTACCTGTCCCAACTCATTGTTGCGAAAACCATTTCATGAAAAGAATGCATCCCAACAATCATTTTGTAATTGCAACTGCTGCATGAGGATAATTTTAATTAAACCATGATGGAATAAACTCGAATCAGACCTCTGTTTCCTAAACCGTTTACCCATTTTGTACAGACTTTTGAGCAGGTAGTAAGGCATATTCAATGGAAAGCCAATAAAACTCATAAGGAGGCGTAGATGATATAGGAAAACCAGTCTGAATCGACCCTCACAAGTGATGAATTGCTTCACTACAGCAAGTAAATCATGCTATCTAGGTTTCAAGAATGAAATCGGCATACCTCGATCATAGCTGGCTATTTTTCGTGAGGTAAACAGTAACGTCCAGGGGATCTCCTCCACTTTCGCATTCTTGAACCATTTCTGACCAACTATTGGCAATCCCGTGGCTTGGCTTAAGAACTCTTTTGTCACTTCTAACTATAGATCACTGATCTTTTCCCTACAACCATCAAAGGTTAAGGAAAACTCTTGAGCGGCCTGGAGGTTAAAGCCCTGAAATTTTTCGATGAACAAACGCCAACCATTCCTTTCCAGATCCTCCCTAGCGTTATCATACGAAAGTAGAGTTTGGACATCATTTGGTTCGACCCTTACCACTGGATCCATGACGAATGGAAGGGAATTAAAACAGAACTCACAGGTAGGGTTTGGTAAAAGGCCACAGAGCCATAGCCCCGAGCCTCATCAATACAATGCTGTGATAGTTCAAACGGTGGGAAAAGTGTTAATCACAATGCGTGGGAGAAAAATCGCGAAGCCCAAGACCATGCTCAGGAGTAATGGCATTCTGTACTATGTATGCCACCTTGGCATTGAGTACATGTTAGGACAGAGTACTTTAAAACATTGTGCCGGCATCCAAATTCAATTGCAAAGATAGGTGATTTACAAGAATTGAAAAGCCAATTTTTCCATGAAATAAATATGGTCAATCATCAAACCAAAATTAATACAAAAATCAAATACCAATTGATGGGGGTCTTCATTCAAACAACCATAAGTTTCTTAGGCATTCTTAGAATCAAAATGATCATAAACAATGAGAGAAACATGTCCATAGCAATAAATTCCAATTCTATCATAAACGACATGCTTTCAATGAAAATTTAAAACAGAAAGATGACGATAGTTACGAGTTTTCATGCTTTCAGTCATGAAAATGAATGTATGAATAGATGATAGGTAAAATGCGAGGATTTACAACTGTCATTTGAAGAAATGTTTATGAAGATTGGTAAAATTTCATAGACCTTGTGTAGGCAACTTTATAAAAATGATAATTATATACTTGCTGCCAACAATGGCGACATGCTGGGAGAAACAACTATCTCTGCCAAATGAGCAAGTTCAGATTAGAATGATCAGAAAAAACTTCGAATCGAAAACAACCGAAAAGATGTCTGAACATCGCAAATAATTATAATGCATTCTAGTTTCAAACAACTGTTATTTTTAAAGAGATGAAAACTGATGACAATCTTAACCAAAGAGAGCCACGATGTTAAAGTTAAAATCTTCAATACTGTTGACAGGGCTGTTACTGCTAGTAGGCGTCCATAGCCTTGACCGGGATGTCAATTAACCCATTCTGACATCTATATCCTGTCAAGAAATCTCATATCAGAACGAAGGACATTTAAGGTCGAAATAGAATCCAAATCTGAGAATTTTCTTTTACCTGACATTGCTTCACTGCCAGCGGGCCTGTTCAGTACCCCGACGAAGTTATCTTGACGTCATGCATGCATTTACCCACTACCAGCAGACCTGTTCAGTGTCTTGGTGGGTTTACAAGCACTTCCCACAGCTCTCTGAAGATTTATTTAGTTTTTTGGTATTTAATAGAGCGGGGTGACGCTGAAAATTCTAGTTTTTTAACACATCTTAATATGTCACAGAATTTTTTTTTCAGCTGTCCTTCATTAAGATCTGGAAATCGTTTACTAATAAAACTGGCTTTTAAGAACAGGGAGACATCATTGAGTTGTCCTCTTAAAGAACATGGATAGCATAAAAAGAATTTTTATAGATGATGGTGAGTACCTTCAGTTGCAGATTGAAATCAAGAAGATGCTTTTAAAACAACAAGTCATTTTTAGCAGGGCTGCAATTTCAGAGAAATACCACAATTGATGTTTAAACAACTTTCAGCAGTCATTTTGGAGGGGAAATGTTTCTGTTATTTTTGTCTGAACTAGCCTGTGGTGCAGGCATATATGTTTCAAAAGAAAGACCGATAAGCAGAAAGGAAAAAATCAAAACAAACCAACAAAGAAAAACAAACATCAAACAAAACAGAAAATATTTACAAAGGGTGCATGGGAGCGTCATTAGACAAAGTACCTTTTTAGAGCTTGGTCATTCACTGGAAAAGTGTCTGGCTGTCCCTCTAAATTCTGTAATCAAAAGGAACTGGGACCTAGTTTCTTAGGGATTAAAAATGGCCCCAACCACAAGTTCTGAAACTTAGTATGCTCTCCTTTTCCCTCGTGAGGTTTGTCCCATTTTAGGACAAGGTCACCTACCTCAATATTTCTGTCAGAGGCAGAATTCGAATCAAACTAGTTTTTAACAATGAGTTGATGTTGATCTAATTTTCATTTTTCTTGATCCCTCACTTCTTCTAACTTTAACAAAGCGTTAATTCGACTCTCCAAAGGGGGACAGTCTTCTTCCTGTACCTTCTGCGATAGCTGTAGAGATGGAAGAAGGACATGTGGTGGAAGAATCGCTTCCCTGCCATAAACGAGAAAGAAAGGTGAGTTGCCCACAACAGTTTTGGGAGTTACTCTATCAATCCAGATTGAGTTTAACAGTGCGTTATGCCAATTTTTATGGTTTTCGAAGACCGTTCTCTTGATAATTTTGATCAAATTTTTATTAGTTGATTCTGCCAAACCATTGCCTTGGGGGTAATAGCTGGCAGAGTACTTTAATTTAATTCCTTTTTCTAGAGCGAAATCACTCATTTCAAGAGATGAAAAATAAGAAGCATTGTCAAATACCAGGCATTTAGGGATACCGAAACTAGTGATAATATTAGAATTCAAGAAGGATATTACCTGGCTAGTATTTACAACTTTTAATGGGGTGGCCTTAGATCACCTGGTGAAATAATCTGTGGCTGTTATGATATATTTATGCTATTGCAAGGATGGCAGATTGATTGGGCCTATAATATCCAGACCCCACTGCTGAAAAGGGGAGTCTACCGAAACTGGTTGCAAAGGGAAAGCTGGTTTCTGTATCCGTTCGGATGCCTTTTGACAAATCACACACTTGTGACACAAGGCATGAGTGTATTTAAAAAGGGTAGGCTAGTAATAACCTGCTCTTAATACTTTATGGGCAATGGTGTCTCCACTGAAATTCCCACCTGCTTCCCCTGCATGTAATTCCAATAAGACTTTTTCTGCTTCATCTTTTTCAAGACAGCGCATAAGTACTCCATCAAAATTTTGACGAAACAAAATATCATTAATTAGCTGAAAAGAAGTAGATTTTAATCGTAGTGCTCTCCTTTTTGTGGGATCAAGGTGACGGGGAGCTGATCCGTGTATAAGACAAAATTTTATGTCATCGTACCAGGAACTAACAGGGTTTTGTGCATAGCAGATTTGATTTTGACAGTGTTGTCCTGGATTTAACATATCAATTTCTTCTTGCTGTCCTACAACTGAATCGGCGACCAACTTGCATAAACCTTGGCCTCTTACAATTTGTGCTGGGGTGATTTCTATGTCATATTCTTGTAAGGATGTGACCCAGTTAGCCCTTTTTTCACCTAGTTCTTTCTGTACTAACAAATTTCTGACAACCGAGTAAGGGACAATAATTCTCGTCCTAGATTTCAATAGATAAGATCGGAAGTGTTTTACTTCTTTGAAAACAGCATAAGATTATTGATCTATTGTTGGGTAATTAAGTTCCGCCCCCTTGAAGGCTGAGCTCATAAAGGAAATTGGGACCTCGTTGTTTTCAACGTTCTTTTGAGTTAGGACAACAACGTAATATCGATCAGAGGCAAACGTGTAGATGGTGAAGTCTTGCGAAAAGTCAGGGCTCATTAGAGAAGGAGCGTCTATTATGGCCTTTTTTATTGAATCAAAAGCCTGGCTTTCTAAAGGTCCCCAATGGTACTGTACATCCTTTTTTATTAAGTTTTGTAATGGTCTCACCATTTCTGAAAAGCTGGGGACGAATCTCCTGACAAAGTTTATCTGACCTAAGAAAGATTGCATGGACTTTTTTGACGAGGGAGGGGGGAAGTTTCGAAATGAATCGAGTCCTTTCAGGGTCGATAATCATCCCTTCACTAAATACAATGAATCCGAGGATCTTACCTTGTTCTACTGCGAAGACAGATTTTTTAGGATTTAAAGAAAT
Source organism: Picea engelmannii (assembly GCA_009831015.1). Taxonomy (NCBI): domain Eukaryota; kingdom Viridiplantae; phylum Streptophyta; class Pinopsida; order Pinales; family Pinaceae; genus Picea; species Picea engelmannii. The sequence continues at coordinate 468,942 of ML793192.1, read as the reverse complement.
GTCGTACTTACGACATCGTTGTAGAACAGATCTTAAATGAGCTAGATGATCTTCTTTATTTTCCAAGAAGACAGTGACGTCATCTAGGTAAACTACTACAGATTGATTGATTAAGCCGCGGAAAGCGATGTCCATCACTCTCTGAAAAAGTGGCACCGGCGTTTATGAGTCCAAAGGGCATTTTTCTATAAGCATAGGTGCCCCATGGGGTACAGAAAGTAGTTTTGAGCTAGTCTGAGGGAGACATAAGGACCTGGTTATACCCTGAAAAACCATCCAACAAGGATAATCTTTCAGAACCAGATACCTGTTGAAGGATCTGTTCCATGGGAGGGACAAGGTAGTTTTCTTTATCAGACACTCGGTTAAGATTTCGGAAATCGACACATAGTTGGATTTCATGACTCTTCTTTCTGACAGGGACAAGATTAGAGACCCATTGTGTGTGCCTAACTGGGAAAATTATTTTTGCGTTCAGGAGTTTGTTTAATTCCTTCTTGACGGTTGGTTCGAGTTTTGGATGCATTTTCCTTAACTTTTGTTGAAAAGGTTGGGTCTGGGGTTTCTTGGGAATAACGTGTTGTATGATGTTAGGATCAAAGGTTTTTAGGTCGTCGTACGTCCAAGAAAAAACATATTTGAATTCCTTAAACAACTTGATAAATTCTACTTTTTCTTGCTCAGAACACCCCAACCGTAAATTAATGCACTGTGGGTTGTCTTTAGTTGCCAAATTTACTTTTTCATGTGTCAAGGAGGAACTATTCGTTTTACAGTTCACTGATTTTCTGAACTTATCGTGAAGATCATAAAATGTTTCTAATCTAACCACAGATTTCAGGATAGATTTTACCATGTCTGATGCAGATTCTGGGGATCTCGGATCTGGTATTACTGTAAAGTCGTAAAGATTTTTGTCATGGGTACCTTTGTCGATCACCGCGCCCTGGAAAGTTTCTTTCATATACAAGAAACTTATAATCTGTTGATTTTCATCGAAGACTCTCCAATTCGTGATGTTGTCTGGAACAAACGGTCTGAATAACAGTTCGATGAAAAATACATTCGGAGATAAGCCTTCTGTAGGAAAAAGTTTTGAAGCGACGTTAGCTAACAAATCAACTTCTGAATTATTCAATCTAGGAATAGAATTTATGTTAAATGTGGAAAACTTGCTCATCAAATTCCATACCTCAATTTGATAGCTTTTAAGGTGAGGAGATAAACAGTGGATATAATTTTTTACTTGTCTAACCACGATTTCCGAATCACTAAAGACAGTCAAATTTTGAATGTTCAGATCTAATGCTTTTCTGAGGCCTTGCAGGAGTGCCTCATATTTGGACGTGTTGTTTGTACATTCAAATTCTAACCGGCAAGCAATCATAGTCTTGTTACCTGCTGGATCGATGAGCATGCACCCTGCCACAACTCCTTCCTTAGATTTTGACCCATCAAAGTAAAGAGACCATATTTGATTTTCGTCGGGTGTGTGTGACCACTGAGAGAAGGTTGTTGACTGTGTGCATGTCATAATTTCAGATTGTTGTTCTGGGTCAGTGATGGTAGAAGTTTCGGCCATGAAATTGCCCAAAAAAGTATCCATCCCCTATATTTCAGGCGAACTGGCAGAAGGAGTGAATGGTTCATTGGGATCATTTAAATCAGTCACCATGAACTTCAGATAACGTTCACAATTTACCTTGATTCTGTTCGGCTTTCCATTCTCGGGCAGCCACAAGTGAGACCAATCCATCGCAAAATAGCCATGTAATTGTTCCGACCAGTCCCTACTTAAAAACAAACCATAAACTTTTGGGATATCTACAACAATGATATCAATCACTTGATGAACTTTAGGATTATAAGACAATCTTATAAGCACATTTTTTAATTCGCATATCACTTTAACACTAGTTCGATCAAGCTAGATGGTTGAACTTCGACATTAATCTTTTGACAGATAGACCAAGGCATTACGTTAGATGACGCACCTGAATCTACCATACAGTTATGTACATTCCTATTGAAAATTTCGAAAGTCAGCAAAAATGGAGGGACATTTCTGCGAGTATTAACGGTGGAAGCTTGTTGTTTTTTACTCGCAACCTCTGAAACTGGTTTATCTACATTTGTTACATTATTTACAGGAAGGTCTCTTTTATCATGAGGCTCATATGTAGTTTTGGAGGAGGCCTTCTGAGGAATTTTAGGGCTATTTTGAACACTTTTGTTGCTGTTCGGATTGCTATTTTTGTTGTTCTCTGCAATATTCTGCAACATTTTTTGCAGAAGAAAAGGGAACTTTAATAATTCGTAAACAAAAATTTTAGCCCTAAGATTTTTTAGATATTCAATAAAATCATAATCTAAAATTGGGTTTACTGAATTCTATATAGTCTCAATCGATTTAGATTGTTTTGGAGGCAAAGTCGTCGTAATTTCAGAAGAAGGCTTAGTTGTTGTCTTGCTTCTAGTATTGTAAGGATGCACTGTTTCAAAATTATCTTGAAAAATGCTATCCGAAAAATGTCCGAAAATGTTTGGAGAGGATTCATCTTCTTCTACTGTCTCTTGTTCAACTACTTCTTCAGGAATCTCGGGAGTAATCAAGTTATCGTGTGCTTCTAGGATTTTTTGAATAACAAATTGTAGGCTTTCTAGATTTAGGCCTTCAGCATTTGAGTTAGATCGGTTTGTGGGAAAAGGATTCCTAAAATGGGGTTTGTAAGGCCCTTTGCTCAAAGAGGCTTCTTCAATCGACCTTTTCAAATCTATAACTTGATTGGACAATTTCTGAACGACTTTCTGTAAGTTTTCTAAATCCGAACTTTCAGGTTGAGCTTTGCTTTGGGGAGGTCTAGGAAAGATTTCAATTTTCTTCTTGGAAGATGAATTGGTCTCTATCTCATTACTGGTAGTGACTTTTAAGCTGAGAATATCTTTCTTGATATGACTGGCCTCTTCGAAGGCTTCTAACAATGTGGCATTCTTGGATCTCTTTACCCAAATGGCTATGTTTTGATGTAATGCTTTCATGCAGTATGCGGCAATAAGATTCTCGGCAAGCATTGAATCTGTGGGGATTCAGTTCTTTAGTGTCATGAACCTTTGATTAAAGTCTTTGATATTTTCTTTGGGGTTCATTTTTATACTAGAAAGCTCCATGACTAGAACTTCAAGAGACTTGTCGTCTCTGAACTTCTCAAGGAAACATGACTCAAATTTCTCCCATGACACGATAGTGTGGGGCTGTTGGGCAAAGTACCAGGTAGAGGCATTGCCTTCAAAGGTGTAGGGAAACAATCTACAGACTACGTATTCGTGCTCAACACTGTGGAGTCTAATGGCTAGCATAAATTTTTTGATGTGATATTCAGCGATCTGTTTGGAGTCCGGGTCAAATTTAGGGAGCCATTTCTCCAGCTGTTTGGGTAAAGGATGTTGACGCCCAGGTATGGCCATTGCATCTTGGTCGAGCCAGGGTCTGGCGGGATTGTTCAAATTGGCCATAGGTGTGGGTGGTGTCGAAGGTTGGGATGAGGAACTGCCTTCGTCTGAAGATTCTTCTCTAGAAGAAGAAGGAGATGAAGGGGGTGGTGATGGTGGAATACCAGATCCTCCTACTGTAGGAGTCAGGATATGATCTGGATCTGTAGGGTTTAAGGTAAGGTCAATACCTTCAAGTTGTTCTCTGATATCAGAGTAGTCTAATGGTTGATTCAAAGGTCAGTTTGGTTGTCTGATATGAGCTAAGGCATTGTGCGTTCTTATGAGGGATTGACGAACAATCTCTTGTATGTCACCACCAGGAGGATTTGGAGTTACTGGTTCAACTATGATCCGTAGATCGTCATTTGATGTGGTTGTTGTTTGAGGGACAATGTTGTTGTCTGAATGACTTCTAGTTACTATAGGTGAGCGGGTAGGTGGGGGAGGAGTCTTACGACCTCCTCGTGCCATTAATAGTTTTCAGGCCCTCCTTCTAGCGCCATTTGTTGACAGGCAAAATTGACCGCTCATCAACTAGAGGAGTGAATCCGGTCTGGGGTTGTCTAATTAACCCAAGCCATTTGGGTTAATTCACTCCGATGGGTTTAGCGGCTCTGTTGGCTGATCTAAGTCTTAAAGAAAGTGAAAAAAAAAACTAAAGGAAAGACAATGATCTAATAAATAACAATCCCTAATAAATATACATACATCTAATATATATCTGCATTTTAACTAATTAATACTTATAAAATAATTCTAGTTATCATATGTACAATATATACAAATAATGAGTTTTAATCTAAACTCATAGAAAATCCAACATTTAATGATTCTTCCGTTGAAAGTAATAAAGAAAAATAAAATACTGTTTATTTTTGAGTTTATTTCCTTAGATATAAACACTCATGAAATCAAACATAAAACTACCTAATTAAACAGAACATGCTAGATAGTAGAAAATGTTTTATATAGAGAAAACTTTTATATTTAACAAGCTGACGAAATCAAGCAACAGGCTGACTTGTTATTTGCATCCAATGTCTGTTCACTGTTGAATTTCCAGCCACTTTGATCTGATGAAGTAAACCTGCTATAGATGCTGGGACTGCTCCTAATAAATGAGAAATGATAATGCTGGATATTGAATTATAACAACAGAACATTGAATAGATACAATTACAATAATCATATGATTTGCAAATTGCTATGATAGGATAAATCCTCCTGTGAGAACTTGCATGCAGACATTCAACATAAACTAGAGATGAATCTACTAATTCAAGTTGGACAGATAATCACTGTGTGTTTTATTCTGAAATGGGAAATACGGACAACATGTATAAATTAAATGATATCAACTTGTAATAAACTATGTTGACAAAAGCAATCATAATCTATTATCGAAATTGAAATAAACATGACTTGAATGAAAGCATCATACAGAAAAGATAAAGTTGTAACACATATCATATTCCATTCAAGTCTGTGATAAAAACACCCATACTCTTGCCCCAGGCTCCGATGATTCAATGTTTACAAAATAATAGGTTTATATAGGTTTTAGGAAAAACAATTGTTTCTTGTTGATAAGATCAAGTTTGTTTCAAAAATATGGGGGATGCAACCACCCTGATTTCATTGAATATCAAAAACTACCAACAGCCTAATCTATTTACTTAAAACACAAAGTTGATATGGCTAGGAGATCCCAAAAAGTGTCTCATCTCAACTTGGAAATCATAGTCTCCTTAATTACCCGGAGAAGAAATGAAAATGAGAAGCTTTCAGATATGCTTTCACTTATTAAATCAATCAATATGAATTTTTCTAACTGGCTACAGAATCTTACGATTCTGTAGCTAGTTATAATAGCAAATACAATCATATTTTATTAAGTAAAAAAAACAAACTAATATTAATAAGAAAAATAATCTATTCAATCAAATCGAATATCCTAACTTAAGAGTAACAAAATCATGCTAAAATTTAAAAAAAAATCATACCTCAAATCATGGAATCAAAATCAAGAAATTTTGGAGTTTACGATAGCTGTTGCTGCCTCTACATTCTTGAAAATGACACTACCTGTAGTTTTCAATCGTTTATCCTTCCCTTGGACAATGGACTCGAGTCTGTTGTTTTCATTTGTCAACCTATCAACTTGGTCTCTTAAAGACTTGAGTCATGATTGTAGCAATGGAACATTAGTATAGTACATGTCGATCCACGATTGACACTCATCACACTATGACTGTGAGGACTGTGCATTAGCACTGACATCATTAAGGGTCAGAGAATCCTCCACGTGAATGGTAGGCTTATCACAGAGTTGGATGCCAGGAAATTCTGGGTTTTCCTTTAGACAAGGAAGCAGATTGCTAACATAGTCATAGGGTCTGTCAGGGTATAGCCCGAATGACACGGGGTCCTCCTTAGCCAAGAATTTTTCAATTTTTGAATCTGAGTCTTCACTCACTTCAATTGTGTTGATTGTGTCTTCATGGGGTTTTATTTTATTTTGAGCACATCGAGAAATTAAACGACCAACCCTTTTGTTCTTGAAATTGACATCAACACTGCCCTTTGGCTTCCTTCCTGTAGGTTTCTTAACAATTTTAGTGTTATCCTTTGGGTGTGAACCCATTCGACCATCCTATTGTATGACATTAGGGTAGCTCGAGGGTTCGTTAGGGGAAGGATCACAGGCTTGGAGCGGTGGAGAAGAGGCTGTAGGGTTCACAAGGGTTTCAACAATGACCGGCTTATCTACTTGTCCCAACTTATTGTTTCCAAAACCATTTCGTGAAATGAATGCATCCCAACAATCATTTTGTAATTGAAACTGCTGCATGAGGATAATTTTAATTAAACCATGATGGAATAAACTCGAATCAGACCTCTGTTTCCTAAACCGTTTACCCATTTTGTACAGACTTCTGAGCAGGTAGTAAGGCATATTCAATGGAAAGCTAATAAAACTAATACGGAGGCGTATATGATATAGGAAAAATAGTCTGAATCAACCCTCACAAGTGATGAATTGCTTCACTATAGCAAGTAAATCATGCCATCTAGGTTTCAAGAATTAAATCGGCATACCTCGATCACAGCTGGCTATTTTTCGTGAGGTAAACAATAACGTCCAGGGGACCTCCTCCACTTTCGTATTCTTGAACCATTTCTGACCAACTGTTGGCAATCCCGTGGCTTGGCTTAAGAACTCTTATGTAACTTCTAACTACACATCACCGATCCTTTCCCTACAACTATCAAAGGTTAAGGCAAACTCTTGGGCGACATGGAGGTTAAAGCCCTAAAATTGTTCGATGAAAAAACGCCAACCGTTCCTTTCCAGATCCTCCCTAGCATTATCATACAAAAGCAGAGTTTGGATGTTGTTTGGTTCAAACCTTATCACTAGAGCCATGTGGAATGGAAGGGAATTAACATAGAACTCACAGGTAGGGTTTGGTAAAAGGCCACAGAGCCATAGCCCCGAGCCTCATCAATACAATGCTGTGATAGTTCAAACGGTGGGCAAAGTGTTAATCACAATGCGTGGGAGCAAAATCATGAAGCCTGAGACCATGCTCAGGAGTAATGACATTCTGTACTATGTATGCCACCTTGGATCTGAGTACATGTTAGGATAGAGTACTTTAAAACATTGTGTGTGCATCCAAATTCAATTGCAAATATAGGTGATTTACAAGAATTGAAAAGCCAAAGTTTCCATGAAAGAAATATGGTCAATCATCAAACCAAAATTAATACAAAAATCAAATACCAATTGATGGGGGTCTTTCATTCAAACAACCATAAGCTTCTTAGGCATTCTTAGAATTGAAACGATCATAAACAATGAGAGAAACATGTCCATAGCAAGAAATTGCAATTCTATCATAAACGACATGCTTTCAATGAAAATTTAAAACATAACGATGACGATAGTTGCAAGTTTTCATGCTTTCAGTCAAGAAAATGAATGTATGAATAGATGATAGGTAAAATGCAACGATTTACAACTGTCGTTTGAAGAAACATTTATGAAGAATGGTAAAATTTCATAGACCCTGTGTAGGCAGCTTTATAAAAATGATAATTATGTACTCGTTGCCAACAGGTTGTAAGTTTTCTTCATTGTTGTTCTCTTTAATATAATATTCCTGGCCTATTTCTTTCAATTTTGTGTTTCATCTCACATGAATTTGTCTCTAATATATAGACCTATTTCGAACTAATCTCAGTACAGTAGGAAGTTGTTTGTACTTTTGTTTGTCTATAGGGCTTATCGAGGAGTTCAAGATTGGAGCTCAACTCAGACTGTGCAGGGACAAACACCGGTAAAAGGTACTTATTTTATCCTTCCTCCTCACACATTAGTTTATCTAGATCTAAAAGTAAGTCATTGTCCACGATAAGCATTTTATGTCTTAAGAGTTAAGAGTCTAGCTCTCAAGAGGCGATCTATCTGTCCGCAAGGAGATTTTCCTTCAACAGAAATTGGTGACTCCACTGGGGAAGGAATCCTATTGTATTTACTTAGTTTTTCCCTGCACTTTTACCACCTTTCATGTCATTTTTTCTATTTGTTTATGATCCATTAGCCTTCTCCCATCTTCACTTACATTTTCACCAATTTTTATGCATTCTGGGTGAATGTTTTGCAATTTTTTGGCTCTTTTTCTGAGCTTCTGGGAAGCCTGGCGCCCCCTACCCTTGATATCAAAGCACCAAATCTCCCTAAGGCCTTAGACAGAGCATTATAATGCTCTGTGTACGCTTTTGGGGGAGCGCCAACCTCCTTCTTGGGGTTTTCTACCTTTTTCTCATTAGTTTTTTGCAACCTGATTTGTGGAAATATTTACCCAGTATTTTTGAATGGTTTGTGAAGTTATTTGGATTGGTTTTTGATGCTTATCACTCCCTCTTGTCTTGATTGGATCTTGAAACCCTTTTCAGAAATGTGAAAATTGCTCTTTCTAGCTGCTTGTTTTGTCGGGACAATTTGGGTATTTTCTCTTTCTCCCTGTCTCTTTTTGGATTCTTCTCTGCATTTTATTGCACTCGGATTCTTGTTGGTTTTAGGATCCTTGATTGATTTCTTGTTAGAACAAGTTTTTTTTTTTTTTTTTTT
>ML793192.1:444184-460264 GCA_009831015.1 Picea engelmannii | reverse complement strand
CTCACTACCTTGAGTGCGTGCTTTGTTTGTAGTCTTTTTCTTCGTGTCTTTTGCATCTGCATAGGACTCTTTCTCCTGATTGAAAGTAATGGAGCATTGAAGGTTATGTGTTTACTTTATGTATACATCATAATAAAACAAAGAACATATATTCCTTCTTGATTTTAGGTAGTGAAACTAGCTTTCATTTGAAGTAGCGGAATTGCATGTTTTCGGGCATTTTTGGGACATTGTGCATCTAAAATGATGAATGTTTTCTCCTTCTCGTAGCATAGTTTTCATCAAAATGAAAAGATTTCATATTCATCCCTTTGCATAGCTTTTGAGTCAGTCAAAACACCATATTGTCCATGCCATTTTCCTTTTGAGTAACAACAACCTTAAAAATCAAGCGCTAAACTAAAATTTATCAGACTTTTTACATCTTTGTTAGAAAACCTACATTAGTTTAAGGTGTAGGGCTTTGGAATAGGTTGAAAGGATGACTTTCCAAATCTATCAAACAAACTTAGTATCTTGCGGTAGGGAGAGTGAAATCCAATTGTCGTATAGGATTTCTGGGATCCCCCTCTCACACAAGGGTTATGCACGAGGTCACATTCGGGTGAATTACGAAGATTATCCCTCCGTGGTTCAACTGTTTGTAGTGGTCGGATCGTATATTGGGGGTCACTTGAAGGTATACCCACGATTATGTGTGGGAGCCTCTCGGGTTGATTTTGGACTTGTTATCCTGCCCATATGTTCCAACTGGATTGTCGACTGTACCTGCCTAGGGGTTGACTATGAATTGGTGACCTTAGTAGCCATAATCTTTAGGGTCCCACACAAGGTGACTATGAAGGGAAGTCTCACTGTAACTGGAACAGACATTGGTCAAACTCACTCGGGCTCCTTGGAGGGTAAATCCACAATTACTGCGTGGAAGCTTGCACCAAGGCATAAGTTCGTTAAGCAGGTCGTCAACGTAACTGATCCACCCATTCTATCCCCGCCCCTTCCTATTTTGATCTCGCAATGTTGGATTTCATCACCAACTAGTGGTTTCATCGTAGGAAGGTTTGTTTGATTGATTGCTTCTCAGATTCATAGCATGTGTTGTTTGTTTTACTTAGTGGACCTTAGGTCAAGTCAGTGTTAATGGCATTGAATCCTGAGAGTACCAATGGAGGAAACCCTTCTCCTGGGGAACCTTATACCTTTCCTTCATTTAGAAACTTTGGTCCTCCATATATTGCCACACTGAGTCTTCCAGGACTCACCATCGGATTACTAGTTTGGTTGTTCCCCACTCCGGTGATCCCGAATCCTCCCAATGTTTCAACTGCACCTAACACTTTAGATGTCATTACACCACCTACACATCAACCTCATGTCAACTTTTCACCTTCTTCGTCCATCAAGTCTCCTTCCATTTCTCCTTCTTCGCCTAGTGAAAGATCTAAAGCAAGTAGCCAGGTTGATTAGAAGAAGAAGAAACAGAAAGAGAAGAAGAAGAAAAGCCGAAAAGGACCAAGCCCCCAAAAACATCAGATGTTGGCTCTAAGCAACCAGTTATCATTAATAGTACTGGGAGGGTTGATGAGGTCAACAAGATTAAAATGAAGAATCTGAAACCCAAATTCCCTTGCAGTCTTTGTAAGGGTGACCATTTTCTGAGGGATTGCACCGGTCTTATCAAGGTCTTAGAAATGTGGTCCTCCACATCATCGGCCTCTGCCAGTCATGTTAATGATACCCCATCAACTAGTGATGTTAAGGTTGGTAAGAAGAAGAAAACTGTCAAGTTCCCTTGCATGTTATGCAAAGGTGATCATTACTCTCACCTTTGTCCTCGTCTGGACGAGGCTTCTTCTCTTTTGGAAAAACTTCAACTTCCAAAAGGTTATCGTAAGATTGCCCCTGACCCATCGTTAGTTGATGGACTGGTAAATCAGGTTCCATCCCCGGTCAGTCTGGTTGATTAGGTGGTCAATCTAGTTTCCTCCTCGATTGAACCACAAACCCCAATAGTTGATCCAGGTCCGTCATCAATCAGCCCCACTCTTCATCAAAAGAGTGCAACCCAAGTGGTCGATCCATTTTCATCCCCGATTGATCCCACTCTCTCGTTAGAGAGTGACACCAAAGTGGTCGATCCGTTCCACCCATAGACCCCATTCTCCCCTTGGAAAATGAAACCAAAGTGGTTGATCCGGTTCTGTCATCGGTCGATCCCACTCCTCCTTTAACGAGTGCCAAAGTGGTTGATTCAGTCCCTTCCTCGGTCAGTCCCACCCTTCATCCGAAGAGTGCCAAAGTGGTTGATCCAGTCCCTTCCTCGGTCAGTCCCACCCTTCATCCGAAGAGTGCCAAAGTGGTTGATCCGATTCCATCATCGGTCAATCCCACTCTTCCTTTGAAGAGTGCCTGCGCAGTTGATCCGATCCAATCATCGATCGATCCTAATCTCCCTCTAGAGAGTAAACCCGATACTACCCATGTTTTTCTCGTTGATACAGAATCTACCATGTTGGGGGGCATTCCTCATTCTCCTACGAAACCCCCTCCAAGTAATGAGTCCATCCTTTTTTATTGGGTGCGCTAACTGGACTTCATCTTCCCTCTCACATTCCTTTCCATATTACAGTACAGGTTTGTGGTCGAGACGTTCCTCAAACACTGATAGATGAAGGTGCGTTCGTTAGTATTTTGTCTTATGTTGCTTGGTATGCTTTGGGTTGTCCACAGCTTGCGTCGGTTACACAGAATCTGTTAGATTTTAACAGAAGAACTAGTCAACCTTTAGGGACCCTCCCTTAGTTTCCCATAACTTTGGGAGGGAAAAATGTCTTAATTGATGTCATGGTAGTCCAAGACCCCTTGGATTTTTCTTTACTCCTTGGGCGGGATTATGTCTATTCCATGAAAGCTATTGTGTCCACTCTTTTCCATGTGATATATTTCCCTCACGATGGAAGAATTGTGACTATTAATCAAATTTCATTCATCGGTCCTGATGGGATTACCTCCCTAAAGGGTTCTTATATGTAGACAATATATCCCCCTCCACATGTCAATTATGTGGCGTTGTCTCCAATGACTTCAACTTCTGATGATTTAGATCCGGTAGTTGACATGGTGATCTCTTCGGTAGCACTATTGGAGCCTGATCTCCTTACCCCTGTCGTAGCCCTCGACATGTGTTCCTTCCAGAGTGATTATCTTCCATCCAGCGAAGATATCCTGGAGGCCATGACCGAGTTTTGTCCCTTGACATGGTACCCTTCCAGAGCATTATTCTCTTGGAAGCCATGATCAATAAGAACTCACGAGAATAGTTTCTCTTCTTTGTGGCAATCTCGTTAAAAATGAAATAGAGGCCACGAGCATAGTTTCTCTTCTCCGTGGCAAGCTTGTTAAAAAATGAAACAGAAATCACGAGCATAGATTCTCTTCTTTGTGTCAAGCTCATTAAAAAATGAAACAGAGGCCATGAGCATAGTTTCTCTTCTCTGTGGCAAGATCGTTAAAAAATGAGACAGAGGTCACGAGCATAATTTTTTCTCTCTGTAGCAAGCTCATTAAAAAATGAAACAACAATCTGGGGATCAAACCCAAAACCCTGAGCATAGTTCTTTTCCTGTGTCAAGCTCATTAAAAAATGAAATAGTCACCTCTCTTGAACCTTCTTTTCATCCACCCTTCTCCTTTTTCTCATCTAGTAGAGAAATTGGTGACAACCTCAAAGTCGGTGAATGAATTGAAGCTTGGAGGGCATGTCTCCAGCCTTTGATGATCATTTTGGAGTTAAGCCACTAGCTTTCAAGATGGGGGCATACCGAGCTTAGTCTTTGTTCTTTCTCATGCTCGTAAATACATGAGAATGCATCCAGGTATAATTTTATCTCTTTTCCGGATCTGTATGGATACACGAAAAAGGAACCCCCTGGAGTTGTCTTTAAGCTCTTTTCAGACTCTCTAAACATGAAAAGATTGCCAAGTGATCTTGCTTCCTTTCCCACTCGTTAAAAGGTTTGAAAGGGCGTCTTTTGAGTGATAATTTATCACTTTTTCGGCCTCACGAGGCTAACATTATGAAAAAGGACAACATTGGAGTCATCTTTAAGTTCTTTTTAGACTCTCTAAACATGAAAAGATTGCCGAGCGATCTTGTTCTCTTCACGCTCGTTAAAGTATTTGAAGAAAATGTCTGTTGAGTGATAGTTTATCTCTTTTTCGGTCTCATCAGACTACTTTATGAAAAATGAACTGAGAGAGTTCTCTTTTAAGTGTTTTTCTAGACTCTATAATCATGAAAAACCTTCGAGTTTTCTATCTTTGGACTCGTTAAACAAACATTGACAGGCCCATACGGGATCAAACCCTTACTTTTTCCAGTTCGTTAAACAAAGGAAGAGGAACTTACCGAAGGTGATTTACATCGAGCATGTGTTACCCTCTTCGAGCTCGTTAAATTAAAAATAGGTACTCGTCTATCAGGATGGCGGAAAAAATTGAAAGAAGCAAGCCAAGCAGTTTTTGAGAACATTACCAGTGACTCTTAGAGTCTCCCTTGAACACAACACTTTGTCTTTCCGCACATCTTAATCCACTAAACCTATGCACTGAACCAATCCTCTGAGTTTTTCTTACTCCTCTGGGTCACCTGACGAAAGTCACAGTATCCACTGTATCATCATGTTTGGGTCCATGTCATGTTTCTGTTGTTGTGCCTCAGTGTTCAAGGGAAGTATCCGCTTCGAGAGTTAGCCATCACAAATATCTTGTCTCAATACCCTTGTCAGTCCATGTTCATTTGATCTACCAATTACATCTCTGGGTTTGTTTCATGTCATTGATGGGGGATACATCAAGGCCCTCCTTCGACGAGTCTATTCCTGTCGACTTCAACACATTATCCAGGAACTAGACTTAGAAACCAGTTAGTACTTTGGGACTTGCATGTCTCAATGGTAGGCCTCCTCATGTTCGACAGCAGGTTTACATCATTGACCTCTGATCGGATGATTCCATGGATGTTTGACTTCATCTCATCCATTCACATTCGTTGGAATGTACTAGAGTACCATGGGAATCATTGACATCAATGGTGATCTCCCTCGCGCTTGTTAATGGTTTACATCGTTGACCGGTAATCAAGTGGTTTCTTCCATGTTCGACATCAGGACATCTATTTGCATGGTTAGATTCGTACTACATCGGGATCGGTAAGAAGACCCTGGGTTGAGTCATCACTCTTATATGTACTTTGCCCAGGTTGCGAAGGAGTTTCTCTTGAACAATGACACATATACTGTCACATAGATCCACTTTGTATTGGTCGTGGCTATGTCTTGTCATCTTATAGATCCACTGTGTATTCTTCATGGCTACGATCAGTTCAGGTCATGGGATTATAGATCCAGAGTGTATTTTCAGTGGCTATACCTTTTATCAATATAATTATGGATCCACAGTGTATTTTATGGTGGCCATATCTTGCAAGTCTTGATCACCCAAGCATAGGTATGCCTGCCTTGGGTTTGAAACATGTCATAATATTTGTTGGATGTTTGTGTGCAGCTTCTACCAAGTTCTCCGAGTCTACACCCTTTCTTTAAAGATTTGTAAAGTGTTTCAACCATCATTCTCTCTCCTGACCTCACACTTTAGGGGGCATTCTGTTACACATGAAATTTGCACACCTAGGTACCTCACCCTAAGTGTCGTAAAGTGTCGCATACACCTTGACACCATGGAATAACCTATGTCACAATCCCTAGTCAATGTGGAGGAGGGATATATTACATGAAGGCAAATAAATATTAAGTGCACATGAGTTATTATTAATATTCATGAAAAAGAAAGTAATTAAGTGTGAGGATCCACCTCACATTTGGTTTCCTATTTTTTAGGGAAGGTGGAGGATCTCATGGATGGTTGAAATATTTCCTCCTTAAAATCCTTGAGAGATATTTCCTCCCCAAAATCCTTAAGAGATATTTTCTCCCCAAATATCTTAGAGATCCCTTTCTTAGTGGATCTGATGAGAGATCTTCTCCATGGTGGTTAAACCTTCAAATCCTATATCATGAGGGGTTTCCATGGAGGAGGGAGGATGGAGATTGAGAATTATACCAAACTTATGATCTCATGAGTGGTATATCATTTGGAGCATCAACATTCTACATGTGGACTGTTTAAGAAAGGGTTTGGACAAGGGGAACTTGATGAAGCTGCTACACTCACACCCATGGTTGTAAGTTTTCTTCATTGTTGTTCTCTTTAATATAATATGCTTGGCCTGTTTCTTTGAATTCTGTGTTTGATCTCACATGAATTTGTCTCTAATAGATAGACCTATTTCGAACTAATCTCAGTACAATAGGAAGTTGTTTGTACTTTTGTTTGTCTACAGGGCTTATCGAGGAGTTCAAGATTGGAGCTCAACTCGGACTGTGCAGGGACAAACACCGGTAAAAGGTACTTGTTTTCTCCTTCCTCCTCACACATTAGTTTATCTAGATGTAAAATGAAGTCATTGTCCACGATAAGCATTTGTTGTCTTAAGAGTTAAGAGTCTAGCTCTCAAGAGGAGATCTACCTGTCCGCAGGGAGATTTTCCTTCAACAAGTACCCACAGATGGCGAGTCGAGCAAGAAATCCGTCAAGCACTTCCATCACCTTGCCATTTTCATCTCACCCTCAACTGCACAAATCTTTGTTTTGGAGTCGTGTCATCACCAGAACCAAAAGAATTACATTACCAGCCAACAATGGAAGAAATATTCACATAATTGGAAAGAGAAATCAATCAGAACTCATAAATTCTCTGAAATCACAACAAATAGGGATTCTTATAATATTTCCATTGATCGATGAGGAAGAAGAAGAATAAAGAGAAGCCTCTCTCTACACAGTTCTATTTTTCATATACGTACAAGCTCTGACAATCCTCCCCCCAAATCCTTCCCCAGGAAAAAGAAAACAACTGAATAAAAATTACAAAGGAAAGAAAGTTGTTGAAGAAGAAGCACTAAAGATTGACACAGAGGATATATGGAGAGAAACATTCCATTCAAATGAAGGCATTGACTTCAATGACCCCATCATTAAATAATAAATGACAAGTATCACCTCCAAGATTGTCGTCAAATTACAACAAACCCGACAAGAAACTGCTACCAAGAAGAAAATATACAGTTCCTCGATCAGACCAAAAATGAAGGAGGCCTTCCAGAAAGTTAAGAACACAAAAAGAATGCTCAGGAAAATTTAAACACGAGGGGCGAACAGGTAGAAGAATTTAGAAAGAAAAACTACTTTTGTCAACCCAAAAAAATTCATAGTGAACACGACAGAATGGGAATTAAGACCAAAATAAACACCAAGCAAGAAAAGAACACTTGATACTGCAATCGACCTCACCAGGGAGTCACTGATATGTATTTTATGAGCAGAAAGAATTGAATATAGATTATTAAAAGATGCTTAACAAAGAATAACAGAGATACAATAAAACTAGTTTTGTATTCAATAAGGAAATACGCTGAAACTGTAAAATGCAGCGGAAAACAAGCTTGCTAGAATGGTGGCGGCTTATCTCTGAGAAGAGATGTGATGGATGTGCTCATTCACAAGAAGATCATTACAATGAGGCTCTAAAGGCATTTTTACAATAAACAGGAATGTCAAAAACCCTAGAAATCCAAAAACCTAACGCTAGGAGATGAAGCGCCAAAAGTCATGTGGGCCTCGTTTGGGTAAGTTAGTCGGTCAACTTACTGGGGTCATAACTTTTGCATACGATCTCCATTTTAGGCACATGGTAGCCCATTGGAAAGGCCTATTCAAGGAATACACATTTTGTTTTGATCTAATAAAGGGCATTTTCGACTGTGCCGATCTCTAAAAACGTTGTTTAGGGCCTCAAAACGGCCACGCAAGTCAGGGACCTGAAAACTAGGAAAAAAACTGCCAAAATGAACTAGTTGGAATAGGTGGGAGGCCACCGAAATCCATATGGATCAATCCTCCCCCCTTAGGAAGAAATGGTATCCATTTCGTTGAGTTCCCCCATCAGATGAGGAAATTTCTGCTGAATTTGGCCCTGGGTGAGCCACTTGCCTTGGTGCAGGAGCTACCCTGCTTTGACAACTCGATAAAGTGGGATCCTTTGCTGTCGAGTGCCCTTGATCTGTATGTCCACAATATTATCACTGGATGCATGTTGTATGAAGTCATGGTTGATTTCTGTTGGTTTCAACTGCTCTGCTATCTCTGAGGTGTTCAATAATGGTGGGCCGAAGGAGAGTCACATTGAAGACTGGGTGCAGGACAAGGAAAGGGGGAACATTGAGCACAAACTCATTTTCACCCACACCCTTGGTGATGGTGTATGGCCCATACCGGAGTGGGTGAAGCTTCCGATGGGGCCCTGTAAGGCGTTCTTTCTTCAAGTGCAACTAAACTTTGTTGCCCACCTGAAACTTATGTGGCACCCGGTGTTGATCATGACGCTGCTTTTACTTGGCATTGAACTTCTGTAAAATATCCTGAACCTATTGGCGAATGTGATGGATCCTCTCAATGAACTAGGTGGCTTTGTTAGCTTCTGGTGGAGCAGGGGATGAGTCGGTCGAGGTGTTCACCAGTGGTAGTGCAACATCCATGGGGCCCAATGGTTGGAATCCCAACCCCACCTGAAAGGCGTTGTGGCTAGTTGAGCTATGCAAGGCTCAGTTGTAGCTATGTTGGACATAGGGAAGACTCTCATCCCATGTGCGGGGGTGCTTGGAATTGTACATGTGCAAGATATGTATGATCATCCCATTGACGACCTCATTTTGGCCATTTGTCTGGGGGTGGAAGGCAGTGGATTTGATGAGCTTGGTATCCAACAGTGACTAGAGGCTCGACTAGAATGTGCTGAGGAACTGACTGTCCTGATCTGAGACAATGGTTTTTGGGATCCCAAAGTGTACCCAGACGTGTTCAAAGAAGATTTTGGCAATGGCCTCTGCAGTGATGTTCTTCTTATAGGCGACCATAATTGCCATCTTGGAAAAGGGATCAACAACCACAAAAACACAGTCGTTGCCCCTATTGGTGGGCGGGAGGCCTGACATGTAGTCCATGGATATGGATTCCCACGGCTTGTCTGGAGTAGGAAGAGGGGTGTACAGGCCCTATTTCTTAGTGGTCGATTTGGCAACAGCGTAGGTAGTGCAGGACCTGATATACTTCCGACATCCTGTCGAAGTTTCAACCAATAGAAATGTTTTTGCAACACTTCCACTTTATTTTCGACGCCAAAGTGTCCTGCCACCTGACTGTAGTGAGATTCACAAATCAACTTCATCCGCTCTCTTGATGGAATGAAGATATGTCATAGATGAAACAAAAACCCATCCTGAAGATGGAAATCAACGATCACTGAGTTTTCTCCCAACATTTGGTAGGTGGTGGAGAAGTCAGGGTCTATCTCATAGAGGTGGGGCCATCCAGATGTCTCATGGCCACAAGAGTCTAGCACCGTGGTGAGTTCTGTGATTGGAGGTTGGATGAGGCAATCGAAAACTTGGTTGGAACTTCCTATTTTATACTTGATGTTGAGGTGGAACTAATTTAAGTATGTGGACCACTTCTGATGGCGGTCATTATGCAATTTGTCTTGGGTCTACATGAATTGCAGTGGCTTGTGATCAGTCTGGATGACTGTCTCCTTCCCTAGAATGTAATGTCTCCACTGGTGGCAGGATTTCACAATGGAGTACATTTCATTTTTGTAAGTAGGGTACTTACGGACAACATCTAATAGCGTCTCACTATGATACGCCACAGGGTGGCCATGTTGAGTGAGAACGACACCCACAGCATAGTCTGAAGCATCTGTCTCGATCTCAAAGGGATGTTGCAGGTCCAGTAATGAAAGTACTGGGGATGAGCACAAGCATTGCTTCAATTCATTAAAGGCTTGTTGTTGGGACAAGCCCCACAAATTTTTTTCCTTACCGCAACCCCTGGTTACTTGGATGAGGGCCCATGCGATATGAGAGAATCCCAACACGAACCTGCGATAGAAATTGACAAGGCTCAAGAAGCTTCGAAGTTCAGAGAGTGTGGTTGGGGCTGGCCAGTCATGGATGACCTAGATCTTGGTTGGATCCACATGCACACCATGCTGATCAACAATGTATCCTAAGTAGTGGACCCTGTCCATGCCGAAGGATCATTTTTCCAAGTTTGCATATAGTTTGTGTTGCCGCAGGGTGTGCAAAACCTGTTGAATATGCTGCAAGTGTTCCTCCCAAGTCTTTCTATATATGAGGATGTCATCTAGATACTCCACTACAAAATTACTGGTGAAAGGTCGCAGGCTATCATCCATCATCCTCATAAAATTTGTTGGATCATTTTTCAAACCAAAGGGCACGACCAACCATTCAAGAAGACCTTCTTTTGACTTGAAGGCGGTCTTCCATACATCTGTATGTTCTATTGGGACCTGGTGGTAGCCAGACTTTAGATCAATCTTACTGAAGTATTTGGCCCCCGTGAGTTGATCAAGGAGGTCGTCAATTCGGGGAATCGGGCACCGGTTTCGGACTGTGATTTTATTCAGAGCCTGGTAATCAATGCAGAGTCGCCAGGTCTAGTCTTTCTTCTACACCAGTACGATTGGGCTCCCACAAGGCGATGCGATGGGACAGATGTGCCCCTTGTGGAGAAGTTCTTGAATCTGCCTCTTGATCTCATCATTTTCTAAGAGAGAGCAGTTGTACACTGGCCCATTGGGTAGTGGTGCACCTGGTGTAAGATCGATGGGATGCTTGACCTGGCAGTGCAGAGGTACCCTGGTAGGAGAGGAGAAGACATCTAAGTGTTCTTCCATGAACTTATCCACTTTCTTTTATTTTGTGGAGGGATTGGCTGCAGAGGCCCTGGATGTGGCTGCAATATTTCTCTTACTCTGAGAGTGAATCACGAAGAAGACAAATTTCCTGGTCTGAGAGATGACCTTCCTGCATTTCTTGACAAAGATCAAGGAAATAACACTAGGAGGGACTGCCTCGGGTATCCTGCACAATTTCTTATTCAAAGTAATAATAACACTACGAGGCCTAGACTCATATACAGCATGGAATTTCCATAAATAAGGTTGGCCCAAAAGAACATTACAAACTTCGAGAGGAACAACATCACACAATACCTCATCTTTGAAGGGCTTGATGTCGTATGACAGTAGACACTGTTGGATGACGTGGAGATCACTTCCTTGGCAGAGCCATCCAATGATGTAGGGTTGCGGGTTCGGTGTTGTCGGCAGGTCTAGCTTCTTGACAACCTCTGTTGAGATGAGGTTCTTCTGGCTACCGCTATCAATGATGAAGTGTAGTGGGGTGCCTTTTACCCACATCTGTGAAAGGAAAAGGCACTCGCCTTCTTCTGGCTCTTCTGGTTCATTAGGCTGAAGCTTGGTGGTAGAAACAGTGGCACTCAACTCTGCATCAATGATCCATCTTCCCCTTTCTGGTTTTGACTCAGATTCAGAACCTGCATCTGATTCAGAGGCTTTTACTTCAGCCACCAGCGACTGCTTTGAGCGACAATCAACAGTGTTATGCCAAGGGATCTTATGGAAGTCGCACCACTTCCTGGTATCCTTCTTTGTCTTTTTAGTGTCCTTCTTTGCTTGCGGCTTGGACTGATTGTCCTAATATTTTCCATATTTGTTTTGTCCTTTGTTCTGTAGGTTGGGGCCACCCTTTCCTGGCTTTTACTGTGAGGGGTTCCCAGGCCCAAATTGTCACGTCTTTTGTTTGAGCTTCTGCTCAATTTTGACAGCATATCGATAGGCCGCGCCCAAGGACGAGATGTCCATAAATTCCATTTTAGTCTGGATGTATCTATGCAGAGCACTGCAGTACTTGAGCACTAGATGTTTCTATGAATCTTTGATACCCAACTTGGTGCGCAGGGTATGGAAGATATTTGTGAAATCTGGCACTGCTTGGTCTCTTTCTTGCTGCAGTGTAGTCCATTTGGTATACAAGTTGTCATAGCTTCCGACAGGGTAGTATTGTTCCTTAATAGCATCCTTGAAGGATTCCCAAGTGGCCGTGACTATAAATAATGAGGGTTCCTCTGTTTCCTTTTGCTCACAGAAAGTTTCCCACCAAACTTTGACATGGGGAATGGCTTTGAGGAGCGCAAAAGTAATTTTTTCTCCATTTGAAAAGTTATGGACAGAAAAATACCCTTCTAGTAGATTTAACTACTTGTCTACAACATCCGTGTCTATCTAACCTTCAAATATAGGAATATCGAAGTTGATTTGTACCTTGAAGGGGGCGGCACCTCCACTCGAGGAAGATGCATCGCTTGTTGGTAGTCGTTGAAGGATTTGCGCGAAACTATCCATCATCTCGTTCCTCTGTTGTGTGAGGGCTTCCTCAAGCAACATTTTGAAAGGATCTCCTGTCCCGTCATCTTTGTTTTCTCCTGCCATGAGAGGTCGTTTGGGCATGTGAGAGATTTTGTCCTCAAGAGAAACAAGCTCGAGACCCAATTCTTTGTACCCTGACCTCGTTGGGGACATGCATTAAGACGACAAGGAGCAGACCGCTATACCACTGATCTAGATTTTATGAATAGAATGAAATGAAAACAGATTATTAAAAGATGCTTAACACAGAATAACATAGATACAGTAAAACTGGTTTTCTATTCAGTAAGGAAATAAGCTGAAACTGTAAAATGCAGCGGAAAACAAGCTTGCTAGAATGGTGGTATCTTATCTCTGAGAAGAGATGTGACGGGTGCACTCATTCGCAAGAAGATCATTACAATGAGGCTTTGAAGGCATTTTTACAATAAACAGGAATGTCAAAAACCCTAGAAATCCAAAAACCTAACCCTAGGAGATGAACCACCAAAAGTCATGTGGGCCCCGTTTGGGTAAGTTAGTCGGTCAACTTCCTAGGGTCGTAACTTTTTCATACGATCTCCATTTTGGGTGCACGATAGCCTATTGTAAAGGTCTATCCAAGGACTACACATTTTGGTTTGATCTCTAAAAACGTTGTTTAGGGCCTCAAAACAACCCCGCAAGTCAGGGACCTGAAAACTAGGAAAAAAACTGCCAAACTGGAAAACTGCCAAAACGAACCAAATGGAATAGGTGGGAGGCCGCCGAAATCCATATGGATCAGTCACCTTCAGTAGAGCTGGTACCGATCATAAAAGAATTGCCAACAAAGAAAAAGAAGAGGAAACACATCATCAACGAATCTTCCAAAGCCATAGATTTGGATCATCTAGTCGAGATGAAGGAAGTCAATATAGAAACCATTGACATGGAGCAGTAGGATTCGGTCAAAGAAATTGACATGGAATTGGTACAACAATAGTCGAATAGAAAACTGATGTCACCACAACATTTAGTTAATTCAATAAAATTCAGTGAGCGAGCTATCTCAATACAAAAACATGCATTCCATCTGTTTGAAGCATCAAATCAATAGGAAGAAGTCTTGCGGTCAACCGAAGCACATTAGGTCGAGATTAACCAGAATGATAAGGAAGAAGATCCAGAAAATAACATCCCAATAATACAAGTAGAGAACGTTGAAAAGATGAAGACTGGAAATATTTTACTGGATATTGATCCCATAGATGTCGAGTAGATTAACATAGAAGGGCCAGAGCTCCAGGACAAAGAAGATATGGATGTACAAAAAACCTAGCATGAGGAAGAATAAAAAGATGAAACAATCAAACAAATCATCTCGACAACACAACATAGGGTAATGAAAGAAGTCCAGACATCAAAATATACAGATAAAATAAATAAAAGGAAGGCATCCATTGTCACCATCAGAATGACTGGAACAATGACTCCATCTTGGTCATCAGTCAAAACCTTATTTGATCCAACCACAATTTCTGACAAACACTTGTTTGACTTACATGGAGCTATTTCAAAAGAATCAGGAAGGAGATGGAAGAAGGTTTTGAAAGAAGGAAGCCAGCTCGAAAGACTAAAACAAGAGAAAAATAATATCTTGGAAGGATGCAGAGAAGCAGTCAGGCTGAATGAAGGGACGGAACAGATGTCATAAGTCCAGAACCCCTTATAATTTTTTAAAGAACTGATCAACAAATTGATAAAAAATGATGCAACTTACTGACATTAAGTACAGGCGCCGGAGAAAGAAAAAGAAGAAGTTGAGAAACAATGTGACTTAGTAGTCAAAGAAATCCAAACAACCTAAGAAAAAATGAACGCGGTATTAGAAGAAGAATGGAAAAATCTAAAAGGATTCAAGAAAAACATACATAAATTAACCAAAGAAGCTAGAGCACTAAGATCTGTGGTAAACGAATGGCCAACTCATTTTGCAATCACATTCAGTAAATGTCTGATCCGTAAGACCTAATTGTTTAGTGCATTAAAAAGTATTATGAAAGTTCATGGATGACTTGTAGTTTTGTATCATTAGTGACCCAACCAAGAGGATAGGGTTTCTCGTGAGTAGTAGTGACTAGCTTAAGTTTCTTAACCACTTCTTCAGATATTAGATTTACTTGTGAACCACTATTAAACAAAGTGTCTATCTTTGTGTGATTTGCTATGACTCGAACATGAAACAGTTCACTTCTAGCTTTATCATTATTCCTAGAAGTAGATGGCAGATTTGTGTTTGCACTAGAACTTGCTTTTGCATCAATGGGAAGTGAGATACCTTTATTCTTACCTTGGATTCCGACAGCTGTAACCTTTGTTTCATCACCTGAGTCGGATCCCAAGTCTTGAATAACTGCTGCAGTAGCTTTTTCTTTTCCTTTATCTTTATTTCCTCCGTATCTCTTTGGCCTTAACTCCGGATGAAGCTTCCAACACTTAGAGACATCATGTCCCTTTTGACCATGCGAACATGTAGGCTTCTCACCCTCTTTCTTAACAGTAGCCATCTTCTTTTTCCCCTTATCTTGACCTTTCGATTTGCTGTCAAAATTAGCTGATTTCTTCACAAAAGTATCATTAGCATGCTTTCCCCTAGCTTCTAAATGTGTGGCTTGAACACATACATCATCTAAGTTGTTGGGGTTAAACATCAATAAAGTATGTCTCAAATAAGAATGCATGCCACCAATGTACTTAAGAAGAGTCTCATGCGTATCTAATGAAACATTCAATGCAATAGCCCTCTTTCTGAATTCATGAGTATAATCTTGAATATTTTTCCCTTTAGCTTGTCTAAACGTTTGCCAACTCATGGTTAATTGTTGTATATGACCTAAAGGATAAAACTACTTTCTCAAAACCTCAATGAAATCAGTCCAAACTGAAATGGCTTTACCATTCTTTTTAAGATCCTGCTGAACTTTGCTCTCCCACCAAGTAAGAGCCATCCCACTCATTCGTAAAGTGGCCAGTTGGATTCTAGAAGGGTCATCATTGATGCCCTGCACCCTACAATAGACTTCAAGCTGCTTAATCCAATTATCTAGTTTCTCAGCATCTAAGTCTCCATTATAGATAGGTAATTCGAATTTCACATCTAGTTCGAAATATGGCATATTAGCATTATTCAAATGAGAGGAGGAAGAGGATTTATTAGTATCAGTATGATCATCATCACCTATGCCTTTACCCTTCTCTTTGCTCTTTACTTCTGCATCTTTAGACGAAGTTTCATCTTCCTTCTTCTTCTTTTTTGCACGTTCTTCGAAAAGCATTTCCACCATAGTTTTCATGCTGATAAAGCCTCTAGAAACTCTGTTTCAGTGAGAACAGATTTCTCCCGTTCCTCATGTCCTTCTTCCCCTCTTGTAGAAGAAAAGGTTTTTGGGATTTTTTTTCTGACACCAGTCTCAGGGTCGCCTTCAACTAATTCTCCTTCATCGAGCTGAGATTTTGACCTGGTAAGCATTCACAGTCTTGCACTATAGTAAACCAAGCTCTGATACCATTAATTTGATCCGTAAGATCTAATTGTTTAGTGCATTAAAAAGTATTATGAATGCTCAGCATGTAATTTAGTCTTTTAACATGTAAATGGAATACTGAAAACTGTAATGTAACGCTGTAAC
>ML793192.1:414789-444134 GCA_009831015.1 Picea engelmannii | reverse complement strand
GTTCACCCCCTTCACTGGGCTACGTCTCCGGGTCCCTCTCCAATGGGTACCGATCCAATATTAGTTTCAAAAATGGTACATAAATGGTTACAATAACATCTTCAGCAATATGAGCAGCAGACTATGATACCATTAATTTGATCTGTAAGATCTAATTGTTTAGTGCATTAAAAATTATTATGAATGCTCAGCATGTAATTTAGTCTTTTAACATGTAAATGGAATACTGAAAACTGTAATGTAATGCTGTAACAGTAAGGAAATAACAGAGATACGAAAAAAACAGAACAGAGAATGAAAAAACACAACAGAGAGAGTCTCAAAACACTGAAATTGTTAACGGAGTTCACCCCCTTCACTGGGCTACGTCTCCGGGTCCCTCTCCAATGGGTACCGATCCAATATTAGTTTCAAAAATGGTACATAAATGGTTACAATAACATCTTCAGCAATATGAGCAGCAGACTATGATACCATTAATTTGATCCGTAAGATCTAATTGTTTAGTGCATTAAAAAGTATTATGAATGCTCAGCATGTAATTTAGTCTTTTAACATGTAAATGGAATACTGAAAACTGTAATGTAACGCTGTAACAGTAAGGAAATAACAGAGATACGAAAAAAACAGAACAGAGAATGAAAAAACACAACAGAGAGAGTCTCAAAACACTGAAATTGTTAACAGAGTTCACCCCCTTCACTGGGCTACGTCTCCGGGTCCCTCTCCAATGGGTACCGATCCAATATTAGTTTCAAAAATGGTACATAAATGGTTACAATAACATCTTCAGTAATATGAGCAGCAGACTATGAAAACAGGAAAACTGTGCAAAAGTCTTCAAGACTATGCTTCCTGGAAATCACAACAGGCTTTCGATAGCAAGAAAACCACGCTCGAACAGAAAGTAGTTGACTCTATTAAAGCAACAACACTTCACAGAAAAAACTCCATAACTCTCTCCTCGTTCTGCACACGGGCTGAACCATACTATATAGCATACGGGTCTTGTAACAAAAAAAGACTCGCTGTTAATGGCCATAACAGAAATGATGCGGCATAGTCATGTTACAACAGAAATGATGCGTCCGTTCATTCCCAGCCGAGCTCCAAAACAACATGTTGTTTTAAACGTGGCAATCATTCCTTTATGAATGGAAAAATCTCCTCAATGAAACAGTTAAGTGGGAGGTTATTGCTAATTGCTGAATAGATTCATCAAACGGTGCACAAAAATTCCATGCCACGTTACTGCGCGAGCCCAGGTTGTTCGTTACACCATGCCCTTCGGAATGTGCACAATGGATTACCATAAACATCGTTGTGCAGGCTGAGATCCAATGCTAAGAAACAATGATTGAACCTTGCACCAATGTTTTATGTTCTGCCACATCATATTACAGGGCTCGGCTGTACGTGACTTAATCATGCTCTAATCTGTACACAAAGCATATATATATAACCACTTTGATATTGCAAACCTTTGCGCAGCTTGTCTCATAATCGATGCCCATCAAATGTTTCACCGTGTAACATATCTCATATGGTGAAATCTCATATCTCATATGGAATGTGGCAGCAACATAAAATAAGTTTAGTTTATGTGCCGAGACATAAAAAGGAGTTTAGTATATGTGATGTTCTTTACACCATTGATTAATAACCATGTACCATATTGGATCAATAGAATTTGGAGGATGAAAAACCCCTTCGGATCAATGTCGGATACAAATGGCTGCAGTCGATAGTAAATAAAGGTCAAGGAACTCTACCATGGATAAAAAAATAAAATAAGCCCTCACCATGCAGCTAGAAAAATAAAGAGAAATAGAGCAACAATTATCATAGCAGGAGAATAAATGGCAGAAGGAGGGACACAGAGTGCAGTTAGAAATGAACCAAGCAGTTAGTCGCCTGAGCCAACACATAGGTAAAATGCAACATACAAAACAACAATTTGATCAAAATTCAGGAACTTCATAGACATCAAGTATAACAGAGAAAGTTAACTTGATTTGCTAGTCTAAGATTCTAAATATCGAAACACAACAAGTGGTCAACACTTAGTGTGAATTCATTCAACAAACAAATAATTCAACCCATAGTATTATTTCGACTGCGCTGTTGTGCCTATATTTCCACCGCCATCTTCGTCGACTTCCTTATTCTTTTCACTTTATGTCATAGAGGGGGTAGACAATCAAGCATATTGGAGAGAAGTTATGGTAGTTTTTGGGCCCGAGATATGATCATTTTCATGATGGTTATTATATACTTTTGTTGTATGTATATATGCGTTTTTCATCCTTTGAAGAATCTTTTTGATGAATTTGATGATAAAATGGTATGATCGGCATAAGGTACGTGTAATTCATGTTTAGTGATTAAATCAAGTTTAAATCATCTTGTTCTATGATTTCCAAGAGTTAATTCATGTTTTTATGCTGTTACAGGACAAAACGCACCATGTTTCCAATTCTGGCACTTGATCCAACACTCGTTCCAGCAATCGTTTCGATACCCAATCCGACACTCGTTCCAACACCTAGTATTGCACAAAAATGGAAGGCGAGTTGGCGGTTATGGCATTGGCGTCCAGTGATGGGCAAATCGGGCACATGGGTTTTCTTCGTGATTACCCCCTCCAGCTACTAAGCTTAAGACAACTTGGTTTCAGTTGTCCAAAGAGGGTGATTGTTGGCTTACTATGTTTTGTTAGTTATGGCATCATTTATTGTAATTTGCCAAATTTAGAGGTGGTTCGACCCTCCTGTGGTTGACCACTTGGTTTGTAAACTTATAAATACTACCAGGATGGTCATTAGATTGTGAAGCAAGTAGAAGATTCATTAGATTGGAGATAAACTCGTTTTTCCTCTGTTTTGATATTTCACATTGCCAGAATTGTACCAGAACTGTGTTTTCATGTTTTCATGGTGAATTCAGCCTATTGAAGTTCGTGGTGTACTTGTAGAAGGTAGCCACGACTTGCTGGGGCGCCCACCAGAAGTCTGATGATGATCCGTGTGTTGTTTATGCATTTCATAGTTTAAATTGTCTTTTATTTTCTATACATGCATGTTTTAATTAGCTAGTTGTGATTTAATTGTTTTATTGTTCTTTTGCAGGTTAGTATGATGGGTTATGTTAGCATGAATTAGTTTTGTAGGCTAGGAATAGACTTGCAAGTCTCTACACTGACCTCATATGCATTTAGATATCAAATTATGCTTTTTTTATGATCTCACAGTCAAGTTTAAAACTGAGTTTTTAGAATAAAACATAGCTTTGTTTGGGTTTCCTTTGACAGGGATTTTTGATGGATGGATAGATTTAATTCTAGTTTTTAATCATAGTTTGCTTGTCTTAGTTTTACATAGATTTCATTGGTTAATGTAGATTGTCAATTTACTTTTTAATAGTATAATTTAATTTATGTCTCTAACTCATTTTCTTATCTTAGTTTGGATGGTTAAAATAGACATAGTGTAGTTTTATTTCACGCAATTTTCTTCCTTAGAATTGAAATGAAATTGAATTTCTTAGTTATGAACGAACCTAGTTTGCTTACATAGTGTAGAATTGGAATAATAATCTCGTTATGTTGTTAATGGTTTATACATTAATATGCAAGGTATTTAACATTATCTTTGTCATGGCTAAATTCTCGTTGGATTGTTTAATACATACCTTCCATTTTGCCATTGAGATTAGTATTGATTTTATACCGTTGGAGTTGTCCTTTGTTGTCAAGTGTCATCGAGATATCATCCTTCACTACCAAAGGCATTCACACAACCACCAGCATTACATTTGAGTGTTTCATAGATTAAAGATAGTTTCTTTCTTTCATAAGTTAGAATATAGTTTTATTGTTGTTTTAGGGTAATTAGTCTTTTGCTTCAATAGATTTAAGAGCAGTTTTGTTTGTCATAAATTAGGCATTTAGTTGGTAGTCTTTCTTGTTCTCAATAAAATGAATTTCATCTTATGCATTAGAAGTAGTTTTTCATCAAGCATTTAGTCCACTTGCCTCTTAGGCTAGATAGTTGTTCAATGAGAAGTCTTTGGTTACTTGCCTATTTGCTTTAATTGTTTTTGCTTACTTGCTCATTTTCTTTAGTAGGGTAGTTAGTTTTCTTTGCTTACTTGTCTATTTACTTTATAGGTTAGATAGGTGTATTTTCTTATTGCTCATTTATTTTCTTTCATAGGGTAGTTGCTCATTAAATGTAGGTTGGCAAGTTAAGTTAGTTTTCTTTTATCATTTTCTTATTGATATGCTTAGGTAGTTGCTTTTGCTTATCGTTAAACTAGTTTTCTTTACATAGAGTTTTTTACTTGCTCTCTTAGGATTATCCATCAATCCTTGGCCCAAAAATACTTAGGTTAAATAGTTTCAATTTGTTTAGTAGGGTTTTCTCATTAGATAGGTTTTCTTGAGTAGATTAGCTATAGATAGTTTCTTTCATTAGTTAGATTATACTCCTACCAACCTTTTACCTTTGGCATATATTTTGCTACAACTCTAAGTTTACTTACCACTAGTTGACAATTTAATTGAGGGTAGTTTAGTGTCTTTTTTAGTACATATAAATCACCTAATCTTTTGGTGTCGTTGCCGAGGAGTTGTCTCAAGGTAAGGAGTAGTTAGGAAATAGATCATTCCTAGACCTTAGAATTAGATTGGTGGTAGGGAAACTTTAAGACAAGAGGTAAGAACCTGTGCATCTGCTATTTCAGGCTCCCCCAAACCCAATGATAGTTTTTCCCTTTTGTTTATGTTTTCTTTCATGAATAGACCTAGAAACCAAATGATAGTTTTTTTTTTTTTTTTTTCTTTCATGAATAGGCCTAGAGACCCACAAGGTAGATACATTAAATCCAAATCAGACCTTTCAACTAAGGTTCCTTCCGATCTCTTTGGGAGAAGGAACGTTCCTCTTATAAAATCCATAGACCGATACCGAAAACAAGAGCTAGCTCAACCCAAAGAGCTAAAATAGTCTCTAAGAAGACTAACACAGGGAGCACTATAGAACAAGAAATTGAAGCATCAATCATATTAGGATAGGAGGCAAGACCACTCGAGACTTCTGCAAAACCAAACAACACAACCTTTGCTTTTACACCACCACCAGGAAATCCTAATTTTGAAGATATCATAGACCCTGAACAGGTGAATCTTTTGTTTGATAGTTCATCCAATGTAATTATCTCTCAAATTGACATAGAAATGTTGGCACCGATAATATCAACCGGCCCGAGTAGAGTCCCAGACATCCAATCAGTAGGAAGACCTTTTCATCAAAGGGAAACCTTATTCTCTTAAAAGATAAAACCACTTAGTTACTCTCTTTTTGGAAACCAAGCCAATATGGGTGATCAGGAGGACCATAACAATGTAAGACATGGGGAGGAAGAAGAAACTGGAAACCAAACCGAAACTACCTTTGGGTTTCCAATTTTAGACACCACTCCAAATGTCAACATGAAGAATATTCCTCTCTCATCACTGCCTACCTTTTATGGTAAAAACAATGAAGATCCATACACCTTCCTATTTGAATTTGACATCTTGTGCAGAAGCTACAACTATGTTCAATATGCCTAAAAATTAAAACTCTTTCCTGCCACCCTCAAAGACTCTGCACTAATATGGTTCATGGGGTTGGGATAATCCAGTATTAGGTCTTGGGAATCCATGAAAGACATCTTTCTTAAAAAGTACCAGGACTAATGCAAGACCAAAGAGTCTCGTAATGACATCTTTAAAGTCCAACAGTTAGAAGACGAGACCCTTGAAGACTATATGGAAATATTTGGTTATATCTCTCAGAAGTCAAAATACCATAACCTCCGAGAGGATGTAGTTAGGGATCTTTTCCTTAAGGGAATTTCAGAAGAGTATCTAGAGATGCTTAACCTGATGGCATCAAGTGATATTTCTCATAAACCATTTTTCGAGATATGTGAAATGTGTAAAAGCTATTCAAGGAGTAGAGACAAAACATGAAAGAATGTTTGGGACCCTTACAATAGAAGCTTAAAACTAGTTAGTTCAGTGGCATCACAAGAGCAGAGATAGGGAACATTCTAGAAAAATTTAAAACAAATATCCTAAGCAAAATAGGTTCCTAGTTGGACACCCTTAAGATAAAAAAGAAACAAGAGGAGGAAAATGCAACAATGAGCATATATTGCCCAAGGTGCAAGAGGAAGCATTCCTCAAGGGAATGCCCATTAGATAACATTTCAGTTTGTGGCTTCTGTACAGAAGACCATTCAAATGAGAAATTTCCATCCTTTCCAATTTTATTAGCCATCTATAGGAGTGAAGATAATGGGGAGTCTTCTTATGCACCTAGGAGGCCATGGCAGCCTAGGAACTAGCCCACATACCCAGATCTACAATCCCAAGTTCCACCCTATTACCAACAACAACAACAGTGGAACCCACCAGGTTGGAAAAACTAATCTACTCAGTACCAACATCCTTGGCTTCAAGGATGGAGAGGAGGATGCAATCAAGGAAACCCTCAAGCTCCACCTATCCCTATGTCCAACCATCCTTATCCTCAGTTCCCATCAAACACTCTACAGCTTCTGCCAGGTTTTGTTCCACCACCTTTAACTCCTATTCCACAACAACAACCACTACAATATCAAAATGCAAGCTCCCTGAGACCAACACTATTACTGGCATATCAAGTGTCGAATCCCAATAATAAGCCCTGTCAACCTCTTAACAATGTTGAGATGCAGTCCTTCCTGACATGTGTTATTACTCCTGTTTCATTACAAGAAATTCAACTAAGATCGGGAAAATTTCTAGATAGGTAGAGACCTTCAGTAGTCATCCAGAAAGAAGAAGAATAAGAAACCACCAAACAACCCACGGATGACACTATGTGGGAAGATGTTATTATCCTGAAAAATCAAGAACCCAAGCTTCCCCAAAATGAACCGTCACAAATTACGAAGGTCCCTCCTTATCCAGACCGATTGGTAATCGAGAAACCTACCACCCAACCAGAATTTGACATTCTAAATGAATTGAAAAATATTTGTGTCAATATTCCTCTGCTTCAATCCATTAAATACATTCCAATATATAGTAAGGTAGTCAAAGAATTGAGAATCCAGGTAGGAAGAAAAAAGACCCTCCTACAATGCATTTGGTAGGAGGACTCTCTGAGTACATATTAGAGTAGCCAAAGCTAGCAAAGTATGGGAATCCAAAAAACCCTGTAGTAACCATAACCATTAATGAGGTCTCCATCGGAAACACTCTCATAGACCTAGGGGAAACCATCAATGTTATGACCACTACTACCTTGGAACAATTACAGTTACAACCTCTTCTTCGGCCTACCCCAACCATCTTGGAATTAGTAGATAAAACTAGGGTTATACCTGAAGGGATTTTATATGATGTCATGGTTACTTTAGCCTCATGGGAGTACCTAGTAGATTTCCTTGTCATTCATTCAAAGGATCCTGCTAGAGGTCATCCCGTTATCTTGGGAAGAACTTGGCTAGACACAACTAATGCATTTATTGGCTGTAGAGAAGGAGAAATGACCATCTCAAATGGTCTTTCTATCCAGAAGCTCACCATTTACCCTCCATCTCAACCTATTATGGAGAATCTATGGTGGTTTGAATGTCCATATGAGAATGAGGACTGGGAAGAACCCGTATTGCCAAGTGACCATGCATGGGCACTTCAGGAGCACACAACAAAAAATGTGCTAAACCAATTCATTTCTTCTATCACATGTGTAGATTTTCCACAGTCTTTTCCCCAATTTGAGTACATGTTTGGGGAATAATTTCAAGAACAATTAGATCCATCCATTTTGTCTTCGACATATTTTGTTTTTGATATAGATGAGTCTGCCATGTCTTATACTATGCCCTACGAGATTAGTCCAAGGAAATGTTTACATATAAACTCCAGGTTAGATGCAAACCAATAGAAACAGTTAGCAGATATCCTTAATGAACAGTCAAGAGCATTTGCCTGGGAATACACTGACATGAAGGGTGTACACCCTAACACATGCATCCATCATATATACACCCAGGGGGACGTAACACCTGTTAGGCAACCCTAGAGAAGGATGAACCCAACACTCAAATACATAGTCAAGGAGGAAATCCAAAAGTTGTTAAATGTCGGATTCATCTATCCCATCTTCGACAGTAAGTGGGTATCCCCGCTTGTAGTGGTTCCAAAGAAAGTGACCGGGAAATGGAGAATTTTTGTTGATTTCTGGGAACTCAACAAAACCACTCTAAAAGACTACTTTCCTCTTCCTTTCATTGACCAAGTTCTAGATACCTTGTTTGGAAAGAAGTATTTTTCCTTTCTATATGGGTACAGTGGGTACAATCAGATTCTTATAGCACCCGAGGACCAGGACAAGACTACTTTTACTTGCCCTTGGGGCACCTACGCCTATAGGTTCTTACCATTCGGATTGTGTAATGCTCCTGCCACTTTTCAATGAGCAGTATTAGGGATATTTGTCTATCTTATTCATGATTGTGTGGAGGTCTACATGGATGATTTCACAGTCTATGGAAACACTTACCAAGAAGCCTTAGATAACTTAGAATAAGTCCTCATCAGATTCCAGGAAATGAACCTATCTCTAAGTCATGAAAAATGAAAAATGTTGTTAACTGATGGAGTGGTTCTAGGACATCATGTTTCATCCGAAGGGATAAAAGTTGACCTTGCAAAGATTGAGGTCATTGTTAGACTTCCACCCCCCAAGACTCGGAAAGAGGTGAGAATATTTCTAAGACATGTTGGATATTACCGACGGTTTAATATTATTGCACCTATGTTTGGATTATTGATAAAAGATGTTGATTTCGTTTGGATTGAGCAATGTCAAACTGCCTTTAAAACCTTGAAAGCCAAGTTGTCTGTGGCACCAGTTCTTAGAGGGCTCAATTGGACTCTCCCATTTCATATATCTACTGATGCCTCCAACACTGCAATAGGAGGGGTATTAGGGTAGAAAGAGGACCAATAGTCCTATGTCATTTATTTTGTAAGAAAGAACTTGTCCCTTGCCGAGTTGAACTACACAGTCACTGATAAAGAGTTCTTGGCAGTTGTTCATGCTATTAACAAGTTTCATCATTACATTACAGGTTATGAAGTATTTGTACACACCGATCATACCACCATTACGTTTCTCATGAACAAACCTATAAATAATGGTCGAGTGACTAGGTGGCTTTTGTTATTGCAAGAATTTAATATCATTGTTCTTGATCGACCTGGAAAAGATAATGTAGTAGCTGACTTTCTTTCCTGAATAATGAATGAGGATGATGCTACCCCTGTAGATGATAGTTTCCCAGATGAGCATCTTTTTTCCCTCTCTGTCAATACCCCATGGTTTGCAAATATGGAAAACTATCTGGCTACTAGGAGATTACCATCTCATTTGTCACCTCATGAAAAGTGAAAAATTATTACACAGACTGCTAATTATTGTTGGGTTGGTCATGATATTTTTCGCACAGGTCCTGATTTGATTATTCGTAGATGTGTCCGAGAGGACGAGGTACCTTAAATACTACAAAGTTGTCATGATGGACCATGTGGTGTCCATTTCTCTGACAAACGCACAACATATAAGGTATTACATTCAGGTTACTATTGGCCTAGCATTTTCAAAGATGTTGCCAAAGGATAGGTAGACCTATGTCAACTAACGAAATTCTTTTGCAGGCCCAAGTTATGATAGAACCCTTCGAAAAATGGGCCCTTGACTTTGTAGGATCAATTTCACCCATGTCCCGTAGGAAGAAATATATCTTGGTTTGTACGGACTATGTTACCAAATGGGTAGAGGCAAAATCCCTATTCAGGGCCACATAGAATTATGTTGTCGAATTCATCTATGAAGACATATTTACCCACTTCGGTGTCCCTCGTGAAATTGTTACTGACTAAGGCACTCAATTCACTTCCAAGCTGATGAAAGAGATAACAGAGAAATATGGGATTAAACAACATAAATATTATCCATACCACCCACAAGCCAATGGTTAGGTATAATCCACAAACAAAGTTATAGAAGCCATCTTAACCAAGACTATTCAGTTACATCACTGGGATTGGTATGATACGCTCCCAGAGGTTTTGTGGGCATATCAAACTACCTGGAGGAATACCATTGGACATACCCCTTATGAGCTAGTGTACAGGAAACAAGTACTTTTACTTATAGAATTCCAAGTGAGTACCTTATGTATTGCTACATAATTAGGATTGAACCTGGATGAGGCTCAGAAGCAACGAGCCCTACAATTGAATGAGTTGTATGAAATCAGGCAAGATGCCATCCAATGGATGATATTATTCTAAAACGAGAGGAGCAAGTGGCATGACAAGTTTATTAAGAAGAATCACTTCCAACCTGGTGATTGGGCTCTGTTGTTTGATTCTTGATTCAAAACCTTCAAAGGAAAACTTACCACCCACTGGTTGGGCCCTTACGAGGTGGACACTGTATATGAAAATGGAGCTGTAAAAATTAAAACAATTGATGATGGACAAGTCTCCTTTGTGGTAAATGGACACCGAATTAAATTTTATCATAAGCCCATTTCCAGAAAGGATTTTCTACAGGTCATGTCAGCTGACAAGGCATTGGCCTTAGTGGATGGGGAATTTCCCCCTTGCTCTTGAATTTTTTTTTGAATTTCCTACTATATATATGTAAATAGTTTTTGAATTTTGTTAATAAGACAACTCTAGAGGTTTTTATAAGTAATTATTTCACCGAGAGTACACAGTTTCAAAGATCTTTCTTCAAAACATTGTCATACTTGAATTTTTTGTCTGCTAAAGCATCAAATGAATATTGACTTACTGTAATTAGGCATATTTTTGCAAAATTATCATTTTTTTAAGGCATTCTAAAGCAGTTTCTCTTGAAACTCTTCACCACTGTATAAGGAAGTGATACCATAACTATCAAGCCTAGAGGTATCTCATACATTTTTTCCAAGAAACCTGAGTAAGTAAGTCAAGTGTATTTATCAAAGAGTAATAAGGAGGTCTAATTAGCAGTTAGACATGGAAACATCACAATAACTACAAAGGAAGAAAGTAAGTTGAGCCTAGAGATACCTTCTTGTTCTTTCTCGATGGTACCATCCACTACACACTAAATAGCTTGATTATATCACATATTTAGTTAGGCCACATCCTCTTAAGTACCCCTTACATTAGGACACCCACTAATAATATAACAGAAAGTCATCCTCTAACATAAATACCATCCCAATTGAAAAGAAAAAAAGAAGAAAGAAAAGTTGTTTTCAGAGCTGTCCACCCATCTTCTTGCATAAGAAATCTTATATTAAAAATCTTAAAAGATGGAGGGCCAGTCTCTGAGGGTTTAAGAGGCTAACCCGTCGGGATACTGAACAAGTATGCTGGCCGTGGGTACCGGCATGTGGTATGACTAGGTAAAACCGCCGGAGTATTGAACAGGCTTGCTGGTAGCGAGGCATTCTACCTAGCGAGGATGGTAATCTGACAAAAATAAATAATAAATATAAACTTGTCCTGATGTACGACATTACTTGCAGACAAAGATGACATGAAGTATGTGTGGTTAAGCTAAGGTTAATGAACTCCATAAATTTTCCATTGGGAAATAACTCTAAGACTATCTCGAAACTCTCTTGCCTACCTCTTCTTATCTATATATAAGATCTCTTATCTTATAGGTGGGTCCATATCCTAACTGTCTCGTCAGACCAATCTGTGAAATTTCATCTTTACACTTGACATACTGTAAATCTTCGGCTATCGGGGGATATTGACTAGTTTCCTGTACTTTTGATTGTGAGGTGTCACAATACTTAGGTGTGGGGGAGGGGTTCATGAGCTGACAAATGACCATTGCCTAGAGAAATAAGTTTTTGCAAGAATTTTTGTATTATCACCATGATACAGGTTATTACATTGATAGTCATGTTATTTTAAAAAAAATGCTTAACTCCTATGTGCTATAAATTACTGAACTCATGCTTAACAGACCACTCTTTATTGGTTATCTTCCATTACAAGCTACATATTGTAGGTTTGACAACACATGTTTTATGCTTGCTATAACCCATTCATTATAGGTTTTGACATTATATGTCATATGCAAGAAGATTGAATGAGAATGAAGCATTCTTCCCCTGCTCATAAACTACTGTGGTTGTCAAAAACACTTCAAATTTGTAGGCTATCCATTATAAGAGGTGAAAATACACTTAACATAGGGATACCAGATGAAGTACCGTATGAGGTGATAGATGAGATGTCATTTGAAGTGTCATTTGAAGTGCCATTGAATTTTGTTGGCATGTTTACAGAAAGGTGTGCTTGTCATTGATGGCAAGATCAGAGTATGCAGCGATGGCAAAATAAGGACAACATAAGCTCAGGAGTATTAGCACAGAGTTGCATGCAGTGCGTAGGTGTGCACCAGGGATGAGGTTAACTCATTGCCAAAGCTCAAGAGAGATAGCGTACTCAGGATCTTAGACGAATCAAAGGTCGAGGCCTTTGACACTTAGAAATTATTCCAAGTTAGGAGGATGTGTAAGCCCAGGAGGAGAAGCGACAGTGATCATTGGATCCCATTGAGATTTTCGATGAATGTTAGATCTAAGCCCGAGGTCCGATCGGCATTGGATCCAGGAGAACCTGCACATTCTTTAAAGAGCAAGGCAAAGCGAGGTTACAAAATCCTGAAAGCAGGAGGACAGTTTCAGATATCGAGAGTTGGAAGAGTCGAGACTCTTCATCATCAGGAGTCCCAGAATTGTGAAATGCAAAATGCCAAAATCCTGAAATTAGGAGGACAGTTTCAGATATCGGGAGTTGGAAGAGTCGAGATTCTTCATCATCAGGAGTCTCGAAATTGCGAAATGAGAAACGCTGAAATCCCGAAAGCAGGAGGACAATTTCGGATACTGGGAGTTGGAAGAGTCGAG
The DNA here is from genome assembly GCA_009831015.1 of Picea engelmannii. Taxonomy (NCBI): domain Eukaryota; kingdom Viridiplantae; phylum Streptophyta; class Pinopsida; order Pinales; family Pinaceae; genus Picea; species Picea engelmannii. Next base: position 431,105 of record ML793192.1, on the reverse strand, counting down.
ACTCTTCATCATCAGGAGTCCCGAAATCGAGAAATATGAAATGTCGAAATCCTGAAATCAGGAGGACAGTTCCGGATACCGGGAGTTGAAGTGTCGAAACACTTCACCATAGGAGTGCCAAAATGTCAAATCACCGAAATGTGAAATGATGAAACACTGAACCGTTGATCTAAATCCATTTCAGAGTTTTGGATACTAGGATTTGAAGTGTCGAAACACTTCACAACAGGAGTGTAAAATTGCCAAAATGACGAAATGCGAAAAACACTTTTGGTGTAGGTTCCGGGTACCGGCAGTTGGAGTGTCGAGATACTTCTCCATAGGAATGCCGAAATGTAGGAATGCCGAAGTGTGAAATCATGAAAGCACCATATGGATAAACGCTTGGTCACAACTATGGGCATGTGAAGGAAGGAGCTTGCAAGTTGCAAGGCTCCATTTCGTGATTGGGAGTTGGAAGAGTCAGAGTGACTCACAACAAATTCATGAAACACAAAATTGCGAAATGCAGTTTCAAATAAGGTTGTGGTCATAGCCAGTGGTCACATCTGCGGAAGATGGAGGAAGGAGCTACTGCAACCAAGCTCAGTTTCAAGGATCGTGACTTGGAGTGTTGAGACACTTGATCACACGAATGCTGAAATGGCGAAATGTCTATGTAGCCATTGGTCACGTAAGTGGAAGGAGCTAGCATAGCTAGGCTCCATTTCAAGGTTCACACTGTAACTACTAGAAACCATTGATGGTTTCTTCCATAGGACTCGAAGAGACTTCTGCGTGATTTCCAGAGGAGCTGAAGAGTCTCAAGTAATCTACTAGTGGAATGAAGACTAGTCATAGAGGCGATTGATAGATGGAAGAGCGTTGAAGCTTGTAACTGCAACAGAGAGGTTGAGCTTGACTGTAATAGAGAAGACGAAGAGTCTAGACTTCTAGAGAGGCGATGGAATCTCATAAAAACACCCAGTGATGATGGATGCATGGGTTTAACTGCCAGAGAAGATGAAGAGTTGGAATGTTTATCAGGCAGAGCACTCGACATGGGGAGAGCATGTAGAAGCATGGCAAGAAATCATACACAAGGTGCACAAAGACTATAAGTATGCAGAACAAAGAATAGATGGAGGAGCTATTGTTGAGAGTGATTCAGGCATGTAGAAGGAGGAGGGTGCAGTAGCTGAAATATAGAGAATTGGAATGGTGCATTGAATGGATATGGCGCACATAGAATAAAAGGAAGAAGCACAGAAAGCGCAAGGTACGTGTGAGCAAGACAATGACATAGTAAAGGAAGTATGAGGTTCTCTTATAGAGAAAAACAGAATATTAGAAAGTGCAAGAATGTGCAGACAGAGAGACAGTGATACAGGAGAGCAGAGCAGCATAGCATAATAGTGATAAGCTTGGTAAGCCAATGATAAATATTGTATCACTGTGATAAATTTATATATAGCAAATTTTATATTTTAGGGTGGAAGGGAGGTGCTAGGGAGGATTGTTGTCCTCGAAGGTTCAAGTGGGTGCTTGAACACAGGGAGTTGTAGCTTCCATCTAGTTATAGCCAAAGAAACCAAGGTGGTAGGGTGGTGCAAGGGAGAACTGTAGTTCTTTGTTTTTCAGGTTGGTGCCTATGTGACTGGAAGTTGGTGCTTCCATCCAGTTGGTGCTGGAACACTTAGGGAGTTGTTGCTTCCTTATAGTGGGTGCTAGAGAAACCAAGGAGTTGTTGCTTCCTTCTAGTGGGTGCTAGAGAAACCAGGGAGTTGGTGCTTCCTTCTAGTGGATGCTAGAGAAACACAGGGAGTTGGTGCTTCCTTCTATTAGGTGCTAGAGAATCCAGAGAGTTGGTGCTCTTAGCAAGTAGCATCTTGCAAAACAGAGGTTGTGGCCTCATTATGAGTTGGTGCTCATAAGTATGATAATGTACAAAATGTAAACATTACTTATCATATAAAGAAGAAGAGGTTTTTACCCTTTATGGGTTTCCTCAAGAAATATCTGTCTCTGTGTATCTCATATGAGTGAATGATGGTGAATGTTCTATTTCTTAATTCCTTGCATTATTGTGATTGTCATTGAGTGCTCTGTAAAGAATTTAAAATAAGCATAATTGTTTAAGCACAGTAACAACTGATTCACCCCCCCCCCTCTCAGTTGTCCAACAATTGGTATCAAAGCCGACCCCTTTTATCTAAGGGTAGATCCTAGAGCTTAAAAATGTCAATCCATGAAGAAAATTCAATGAATAAGGCCCCTCTATTCAATGGAACAAACTTTGCCTTCTGGAAAGTTAGAATGAGAACCTACATAATGGCTTTAGGTGCAGATGTATGGGATGTGGTAGATACTGGTTATGTAAAGCCAGTTGTACTAGATAATAAGTATGACAAGCTAGAATTTAGCTTCAACGCTAAGGATACGAATGCTATCGTGAGTGGGCTTGCAGAAGAAGAATTCATAAAAGTTATGCACCTAGGAACTGCCAAAGAAATGTGGGACAAACTCATTATCAGTTATGAAGGTAATGAGAAGGTAAAGGGTGCCAAGATTCAAATCTACAGAGTACAGTTTGAATAACTGAAGATGAAAGAAGATGAAACTATTGGAAAATACTTTATGAGAGTTGAAGAACTGGTAAATGCAATGAAAGCAGTTGGTGAAAAAATTGAGGAACCTTCTTTAGTTCAGAAAATTTTGAGATCTCTACCAGATAGGTTCAACCTGAAGGTCTCTGCTATAGAAGAACTTAATGATCTAAAAACCTTGGAGTTTGATCGACTTCTAGGAACATTGACTGCATATGAAATGAGAATAGTTAAAGATAAACCCACCTCTAGAGAAACATCATTTAAAGCAAACAAAAATGAGGATTCTAAGCCTGATGAAATTGAAGCAAAACTTGTGAAGAGACTGAAGAAGGGATCAGGCAAATACAAAGGCAAACTACCTTTCAAATGTTTCAACTGTGGTAAGATAGGTCATTTTTCAAATAAATGTCCTCACAAAGGAAAGGATCAAACATGTGATGATGAGGAGAAGCACAAACACAAAAATTTATTTAAAGAGAATAATTTTAAGAAGAAAAGTCTTTGTGTAAACAATGATGATGATCCTTCAGATGATGAAGACAATGACTCCTCTATTGAAGATAAAATAAATTACTTCATACTTATGGCCAAAGAGGATTATGATAATAAAATCATAGGAAGTGAGGCTAATGAAGAAGAAGTTGTGGTTGATATGGAAGGAGAACTGATCAGTGCACTGGAAGAGATTGACTGACTCGGAATTAAGAACAGAAAGCAAAAACAATTTTCGATACAGTTCAAGAAAGATAGTAAATAGGTTGATGAAGACTTTGCTCTACTAAAAGTAGAATTAGAAGAGGCAAAGAAAATCGAGGACATTCTGAAACAGCAGTTATCAGAAAACAAGGCAAGATGTAAAGCTCTGGAAGAAGAAGTAGTGAAAACTAGGAAAGAGTTGGAGAAGTTTCAAGCCTTGTATCATGAGAATCTGTCAAGTATCAAAGCCTCAGAAGGATTAGCCACCATTCTGAATCAACAAAGGAATCCAAAGCTGAAAACTGGTTTGGGTTATGAAGAGGGATCAAGTAGTGGTCAGCCAAGAAATAAAGAATCCATCAAGTTTGTCAAATGTACAACCAATGACAACAACAAACCTGCAGAAACAAAGGAAGACAATCAATTGCCCAGGAGGAGTAAATAAAAATGTGCCAGGACTGAATCTGTAGAACAAAGAAATAATGCACTCCCTGCTCAAGGAAATCATCAGCATGGAATAAATCGACCTGCTCAAAGAAGACAACCATTTTCCAGGTACCAATGTTTTTTCTATGGATATTGTTTCTTTTGTTCTAACTTTGGTCATAAAGCTGTAAACTGTTCCTTAAAATTAAATTATGAGCAATCAAGACATTAAAGGTATAGATATCTTCCACAACAAAGAATGAGACAGCCAAGTAACAAACCACCACAGACTGCAAATTACTTGATGGATGGGAAAAGGACACAGGTTAAGCATAACAATTGTTATGATCCTTTATTCAACGAACCAGAATGTTACATCTGTCATAACTATGGACATAAATATGTTGACTGTCGCTTAAGGAACTATGAACCAGATTTGAATTCCCTTATTGAAAATGTCAAGGTTTGGAAGAAGAAAGAAAGTGACAAGTGTGGATTAGTGTTGTCAGCTCAAAGAGAAACGAAACCTTGGTATATAGACAGTGGATGCTCCAAACATATGAAGGGAGACAAAGGTAAGTTTTTATCTCTAAGTGAAAGCAAATTAGGAAACGTAACCTTTGGAAATGATGCTCTGGGTAAAATAAAGGGTAAAGGGATCATGAGTTTAAGTAATGGAAAAGGAAAAGCCCAAGATGTTCTGCTTGTAGATGGGCTGAAACATAATCTTCTCAGTGTAAGTCAAATGTGTGACAGAGGATGTGAAGTGGTGTTCACATCCAAGGATTGCAAGATAAAGTCTGCAAACTCAGGACAAGTAGTGGCCAAAGGCATAAGGACAGAAAATAATGTATATGTGCTAAAAGAAGATAGAGAAGAGTGTCATCTAAGCAAACATGATGAAATCTAGTTATGGCATAGGAGACTTGGACATCTAAACTTTGACCACTTAATCAATCTCAAAAAACTTGAGGCAATAAAATATCTTCTGAGAATATCAAAGCCCCAAGATTCTATGTGTAAACCCTGCCAAGTAGGAAAGCTAGCCAGGACACAGTTTAAGTCCAAGAGCTCTACTTCAATAGAGAAACCAATCCAACTAGTTCATATGGATTTATGTGGACCATCAAGATAGGAAGGCACAGGGAAAGAAAACTACTTCATGCTAATCATTGATGATTACTCCAGGCTTACTTGGGTTGCCTTTCTCAAGGAAAAAGCTGAAGCATTTGAGAAGTTTAAAATATTTAAGGCTTTAACTGAGAATAAAGAAGGAAAGAGGTTAAAGGTAGTAAGATCATATAAAGGAGGAGAATTTATGTCAAGTGATTTCAAGGAATTCTGTGATAAGAATGGGATCAAGAGAGAATACACAATCCCAAGAACTCCACAACAAAATGGAGTAGTTGAGAGGAAAAACAAAATAGTGCAGCAAATGGCCAGGTCAATGATGAATGAGGAGAACATTGGTCAAATATACTGGGTAGAAGCAATACACACAACAATCCATGTTCTTAAAAAAACCCACCTCAGACCACAAAGTGACAAGACACTTTATGAACTGTGGTATGTGAGACCTGCTTCAATCAAACACTTCAAAGTCTTTGGGAGTAAATGTTTCATAAAGAATAATGATGAGAACCTTGGAAAATATGATGACAGAGCTGATGAAGGTATCTTCTTAGGGTATGCTACAAACAATAAAGGATACAGATGCTATAATAAGAGGCTGCATAAAATGGTTGGCAGTATTGACATAAAAGTTGATGAAGGAATCCCAGCAAGAGAGGTGTACAATAATGAGTCTTCTACAAAAGACACAGCTAAAGATGAAGATGAACAGGTCCAAGAATCAGAAAACGAAGACTCTGAATCAGATGAAGACACAGATACTCAGATAGACTCAAATCAGCAGACAACTTCAAATTCCTCCTCCAGAATCACTCAAAAGAATCATCCTACAAGTCAGATAATTGGTGAAAAATACAAAGGTGTACAAACCAGGAGAAAGATAATAAAAAACACTGAACAATCACATATAGCTTTCATATCCATTCTAGAACCCAAGAATTTTAATGAAGCAAGCAAAGATGACCATTAGGTTAAAGAAATGAATGATGAACTTAATTAGATTGAGAAAAACAATATGTGGGAGATGGTTCATAGACCTGAAGGTAAAAATATCATTTGGTTCCAAATGGATCTTTAAGAATAAGTTGAATGAGCAAGGACAAGTTGTCAGGAACAAAGAAAGATTGGTATGTAAAGGCTATGCTCAAATAGAAGGACTGGATTTTGATGAAACATTTGCACTCGTAGCAAGATTAGAAGCTATCAGAATATTTCTTGCCTATGCTTGTCATAAAAGGTTTAAAGTCTATCAAATGGATGTCAAGTCAACTTTTATAAATGGAGATTTAAATGAAGAAGTCTATATGGAACAACCAGAGGGTTTCAAACTATCTGATAACCTTGACTTAGTATGCAAGCTGAAGAAGGATTTATATGGGTTAAAACAAGCCCCTCATGCCTGGTATCAAAGACTGGATACATATCTCAAAGACAAAGGGTTCAAGAGAGGAACATTTGACAACAATCTATATATCAAAACAGAGGATAATGATCTGCTCATCGTGTTGGTCTATGTAGATGACATCATCTTCGGATGTAATAAGGATTCATTGGTACAATGGTTTTCTTCTACCATGGATTCTGAGTTTGAAATGTCTATGATAGGTGAATTGTCATTTTTCCTTGGTCTGCAAATTACTCAGAGGTCTGAAGGGATGTTCATTTCTCAAGAAAAATATCTAAGAGAAATGTTGAAAAGGTTTCAAATGGAAGATTCTAAACCTGTGGGCACACCTATGGTTATTGGATGCAAATTAATCAAGGATGATGACTCACCTAATGTTGATTAAAGTTCATATAGGTCAATGATAGGCAGTCTATTGTACATCACAACATCTCGTCCAGACATAATGCATGTTGTTGGGATGGTAGGAAGATATTAGTCTGCACCTAAACAAAGTCATTTTCTAGCTGTCAAAAGGATATTCAGATATTTGAAACAAACAATGAACTATGGCCTATGGTATCCTAAGAATCAGAATTTTCAATTATCAGTCTACTCAGATGTTGATTGGGCTAACTGCGTGGATGAAAGGAAAAGCACGAGTGGAGGTGCGTTCTTCTTAGGAGATTCTCTAGTAGCATGGTTGAGTAAAAAGCAAGGTTCCATTTATTTATAAGCTACAAAGGCAGAGTACATTGTTGCTACTACCTGTTGCGCTCAGGTATTATGGATGATTCAAACACTTGCAGACTTAGAGGTAAAATACATTGCACCAATCCCAATTCATTGTGATAACACTAGTGCCATCAGTGTGTCTAAGAATCTGGTATTCCACTCCAAGACCAAGCATATTCCCATAAAATACCATTTTCTGAGAGAGCATGTCACCAATCATGTTGTTCAGGTGCATTACATTCCAAGCACAGAACAAATTGCAGACATCTTTACTAAACCCCTAGCCAAGACACCATTTGAATATCTCCGACAGAAACTGGGTGTCATCCCATCTCACACCTAAGAGAGTCCATCCTGTTAGGGGGAGTTTTGTATTGATTGAATATCTGATACCTCCTAAAAATACTGCAACAACTCAGGGGGAACATATTTTCTTTGACATTGATGTCAAAGGGGGAGAAAAGGAGTGGTCTGGACTGGATTCTATAGTTGGAGGTCCAAACAAATTAGCGCAGTCGTTCAGGGTTGCCATCAATGCGAAAGGGGGAGATTGTTGGCATGTCGACAGGCAGGTGTGCTTATCATTGATGGCAAGATCAGAGTATGTAGCGATGGCAAAACAGGAACAATGTAAGCTTAGGAGGATTAGTGCAGAGTTGGATGCAGTGCATAGGTGTGCACCAGGGACGAGGTTAACTTATTGCCAAAGCTCAAGAGAGATAGTGTACTCAGTATCTTAGACGAATCAAAGGTCGAGGCCTTTGACACTTAGAAATTATTCCAAGTTAGGAGGATGTGTAAGCCTGGGAGGAGAAGCGACAATGATTATTGGATCCCATTGAGATTTCCTAATGAATGTCATATCTGAGCCCAAGGTCTGACCGACGTTGGATCCAGGAGAACCTGCACGTTCTTTAAAGAGCAAGGTGAAGCAGGGTTACAAAATCCCGAAAGCAGGAGGACAGTTTCAGATACTGGGAGTTGGAAGAGTCGAGACTCTTCATCATCAGGAGTCCCATAATCACAAAATGTGAAATGCCGAAATCCCAAAAGCAAGAGGACAGTTTCGGATACCAGGAGTTGGAAGAGTCGAGACTCCTCATCATTTGGAGTCTCAGAATTGCGAAATGTGAAACGTCGAAATCCCGAAAGCAGGAGGAAAGTTTTAGATATCGGGAGTTGGAAGAGTCGAGACTCTTCATCATCAGGAGTCCTGAAATCATGAAATGTGAAATGTTGAAATCCCGAAAGCAGGAGGACAGTTCCGGATACCGGGAGTTGAAGTGTCGAAACACTTCACCACAGGAGTGTCGAAATGTCGAATCGCCGAAATGTGAAACAAAGAAACACTGGACCGTTTATCTGACTCCATTTCGAAGTTCGATATACTGGGAGTTGAAGTGTCAAAACACTTCACCACAGGAGTGCAGAATTGTCGAAATGCCGAAATGTGAAAAACACTTTTGGTGTAGGTTCCTGGTACCGGGAGTTGGAGTGTCGAGATACTTCTCCACAAGAATGTTGAAATGTAGGAATTTCGAAATGCAAAATCATGAAAGAACCATATGGATAAACGCTTGGTAAAAAATGTGGGCATCTGAAGGAAGGATCTTGCAAGTTGCAAGGCTCCATTTCGTGATCGGGAGTTGGAAGAGTCAGAGTGACTTGCAACAAATTCACGAAACATGAAATTGCGAAATGCACTTTTGAATAAGGCTGTGGTCATATCCAGTGGTCACATCTGTGGAAGATGGAGGAAGGAGCTAGTGAAACCAAGCTCCATTTCGAGGATCATGACTTGGAGTGTCAAGACACTTGATCACACGAATGCTGAAATGGTGAAATGTCTATGTAGCCGGTGGTCATCGTTGCTGGTCACGTAAGTGGAAGGAGCTAGCATAGCTAGGCTCCATTTCAAGGTTCTCACTATAACTACTAGAAACCACTGATGGTTTCTTCCAGAGGACTCGAAGAGACTTCTGTGTGATTTCCAGAGGAGATGAAGAGTCTCAAGGAATCTGCCAGTGGAATGAAGATTGGTCATAGAGGCGATTGACAGATGGAAGAGCGTTGAATCCTGTAACTGCAATAGAGAGGTTGAGCTCGACTGTAATAGAGAAGACGAAGAGTCTCGACTGCTAGAGAGGAAATGGAATCTTGGAAAAACACTCAGTGATGATGGACGCATGGGTTTAACTGCCAGAGAAGCTGAAGAGCTGGAATGATGATCAGGCAGAGCACTCGACATGGGGAGAGCATGCAAAAGCATGGCGAGAAAGTATGCACAAGGTGCACAGATACTATAAGTATGTAGAACAAAGAAGAGATTGAGGAGATTTTGTTGAGAGTGATTCAAGCATGTATAAGGAGGAGGGTGCAGCAGCTGAAATATAGACAAGAGAAATGGTCCATTTAATGGACATGGCGCACAGAGCATAAAAGGTAGAAGCATAGAAAGCGCAAGGTATGTGTGTAGCAAGACAATGAGACAGTAAAGGAAGGCTAAGGTGCTCTTGTAGAGAAAAACAAAAGATCAGAAAGTGCAAGAAGATGCAGACAGAGAGACACTGATACAGGAGAGCAGAGCAACATAGCAGAATAGTGATAAGCATGTTAAGCCAATGATAAATATTGTATCACTGTGATAAATTTATATATAGTAAACTTTATATTTCAGGGTGGAAGGGAGGTGCTAGGGAGGACTGTTTTCCTTAGAGGTTCAAGTGGGTGCTTGAACCCAGGGAGTTGTAGCTTCCATCTGGTTGTAGCCAAAGAAACCAAGGTGGCAGGGTGGTGTAAGGGAGAACTGTAGTTCTCCATTTTTCAGGTTGGTGCCTGTGTGACTGGAAGTTGGTGCTTCCATCCAGTTGGTGTTAGAACACTTAGGGAGTTGTTTCTTCCATCTAGTGGGTGCTAGAGAAACCAGGGAGTTGTTGCTTCCTTCTAGTGGGTGCTAGAGAAACCAGGTAGTTGGTGCTTCCTTCTAGTGGGTGCTAGAGAAACACAGGGAGTTGGTGCTTCCTTTTAGTGGGTGCTAAAGAATCCAGAGAGTTGGTGCTCTCAGCAAGTAGCAGCTTGCAAAACAGAGGTTGTGGCCTCATTATGAGTTGGTGCTCATAAGTATGATAATGTACAGAATGTAAAGATTACTTATCATATAAAGAAGAAGAGGTTATTACCCTTTATGGGTTTCCTCAGGAAATATCTTTCTCTGTGTATCTCATATGAGTGAATGATGGTGAATGTTCTACTGCTTACTTCCCTGCATTATTGTGATTGTCATTGAGTTCTCTGTAAAGAATTTAAAATAAGCATAATTGTTTAAGCATGGTAACAACTGATTCACCCCCCCCCTCTTAGTTATCCAACAAATTTCATACCAGTAACTGTCCTAGATTCCAGGTAACCAAAATTCAATTATATTCAATTACATTGGTTGTAGGCATTGATTAAAAGATGTTTCTTATGGTTATGATCAAATGTCCAAGTCAAAAGACTTGGACATTGATCTAATTACGCGCTAGTCCATTGCCAAAAATTAAGCCTTTGAATCCGAATTCTTCAAAGATGGCAACCCACGTGCACATGTGTGTAACTCACTCCACCTTAAGTGCATCCAAAATCGGGTTGGGCACTCTATTATTTCATTTTCCCTTGCCATTTTCTCTGCCCTGCATTAAGGAATCTCACCCAACCTCTCCCAAATTCGCCCTTTGTTTCAATCGCACTCAGACATGATAAACCCGTGCCATCTCTTGGCCTTTTCATGCCCTTGATTAGTTAAATTCGCCTCCATCACAATGCCCATGAGATACGAACCCTGCTCCTATGCAAACTTGTTTGCCTTTCCAGAATTCACACAGTGCAGGGAAGTGTTTTTGCTTGCTGGGTGGGGGGCATTTATGTCTACTTTGCAGGGCCATGATGATAGTCTTTCTATGCAATTTGAAGTTGGTTTTGATGGTAGGATAGCACATGTAGGGTCTCTTATATTTGAAGTCACAGAAGATTCCATTTCTGTTGCAACAAAGCTCCCAAGGATGGGAGATAGATGGTTCAAGAATCATCAATTGTCGCGCTCAAGTTACAACAAGGTGTTCAAGTCCTAATTCAAGAGCATTTTATGAGTGGAAGGGTATGCTAAGGAGTGGATAAAGATAGAATTGGTTAACTCCCTCATTTTCATCACAAGGTTAATTACATGTGAAGGTAGATAATCCACCTTCAAAGCTTGTCATTTTAGATTGTTGGCTAATTTTCTATTCAACAAACCCTTGAACTTTCCCTTTTATTTTCTCAAAATCTTGGAGAAGATTTCCTCTCAAGTGAGCAAAAATGTGACTAACCCCCACAATAGTCTCTTCCACCATGGTTTGATCAAAGTCCTCATTCTTGCCGAACTAGAGAATCAGGGGCAAAATCGGGATGCCTTTATCTACCAATTTGCAAACCCCCACTTGACAGTTAGGACCGGCAGAAAGACACTTAGCTTAAAAACTATCTCCCCATCCAAGCCTCACTCTCCAAGAACTCCAAACTCCATTGCACAAACCCTCTATTTGTCGGAACAATACCAAAAGATTGTTGATATTCCTACTTCTTCATCGGGGAAAAAGACCAAGAAAAAAGACCAAAAGAAGCCTATTGTTGACCCCCCAATGCCTTCACTTTCCCTTGGTCCTATACCAAATAAAATCCAAGAGGCAATGCAACAATAATCTCCCATCATTCCCACAAACAAGAGGGGAGCCAACCAATTTGGTAACTGACCATTTCGTAAAAGTACCCGAAGCACAAGAACCAAGCCTTATGTAAAACCTCCACCTGCTTTGGATCTCATCCAAGTGTCCTCCGACCTTGAGAGCCCTCATAAGAAAATTAGGGAAGTCTCTGTGGATGGATTAGAGCCACTAAGGAAAACAAAATCAGAACCTACCTCACCTTTCCAATCTCCCATCACTCCTACTTCACCTATGCCCATTCTAGATCCTAAAATTGATAAATTGTCCACATCCCTCAAAGAATCTAAGCTTTCCTCAGAAATCGGTGATTCTATCCCAACCATAGAGAAGCTACAAAAAGAAAACCATCAACTTCTCCAACATTTGGAAGAGAGGAAGACAATAGATGTACACCTTCACCATGACAATGTAATCCTTCAAGCAAAGGTCAACTCCCTTCAGCAGTTGATTGATGAAATTGTAAATTCTAACCTTCTACAATGTCTATTGTAAATAGATATTCAGAAAAGAATAGAAAAGATACAATGGCAAATGCAAACATTACACAGAGATTTTTCCCCTGGAAACCCAAATCGGGAAAACCAACATATATTATATTCATACATTGTGTTACATTGTTTACAATGCGATATACATATAGGAGTCAGTGGCATCCAAAACCCTAAACCAATGACATGGATTAGTCCAAAACCCTAATTCCTTAATCGAAAATAGAAAACCATTGGAAAAAACCATGTGCCGAAAAAACCACCTAAATACATGACACGTTTTCGGAGCTAGGTGTCACGTTTCTCGAGGCAGAAAAAAAAAATTCGGGGGCGCTTCCCTTGACCCCCCGGCACCCCCCAAGGGGGGGCCTAGTGGGCCCCCCTCTAACCCCCCTATGTGACCGACGCATACGCTCAGACACTACTACTCGTGCAAAGAATATAACACATACCCAACATTCTCCCACTTGTTGTTTTCTTTGCACACAGGGGTTACAGGGTTACATAGTCAAAAATCTAGGGCAGCAATGCCCATGGATCCTCTACACCAAGAGAACTTCTCAGTGCTCATAGATTTTGTTAATGAGTCTACAACATTCTTCAAAGTGTCCATCTTCATCAATGATACTTTCTTTTCTTCAATCATGTCTCTCACAAAGTGATATTGAACATCAATGTGCTTTGTCTTTGAATGATAAGCAAGGTTCTTCGTTAGAAAAATTGCATTCTAACTGTCACACTCTATCCTTACAGCTTGTTGTACCAACCCAATACTTGAACACAATCTTTGTAACCATACTGCTTCCTTACTTGCATGAGTGGTTTCCATGTATTCAGATTATGTAGTTGAAAGTGCCACTACAGCCTGTCTTTTGCACATCCAACTTATTGCTCCTCCAAACAGGTTAAACACATACCCACTTGTAGATATTCTATGATCCAAATCTCCAGCCCAATATGCATCCACAAAGCCATGTATATCGACCACTTAGTCCAATCCCGGTCTTCCTTTGTAGCACAATCCATAGCTAGCAGTGCCACACAAATACCTAAAAACCCTTTTTACTAATGTCCAATGCTCCTTCCCTGGTTTTGACATGTACCTGCTCAAAACTCCCACTGCATGTGCAATGTCCGGTCTAGTATAGACCATTGCATACATCAAACTGCCAACTACACTCACATATGGAACATGAGAGATTTCATCCTCTTCTTCATGTGTCTTGGGACATTGATCCGCAGATAACTTTACACCAACAGGAATAGGAACCTTGACTGGTTTACATTCCTGCATATTAAACCTCTGCAATATTGTCTCGTCATATTTTCTCTGATTTAACCAGAGTTTCCTCCTTTTTCAATCTCTTTTAATTTCCATTCCCAAAATGAAATTTGAAGTACCAAGATCCTTCATGTCGAATTTAGAGGACAACTGAGTTTTCACATCCTGGATAATCTCCTTGTTGTTTCCTATCAGCAACATGTCATCCACATACAAGACCAAATAAATCAAATGATCACCAATTAATTTAGAATACACACAATGATTCTCTTTGCTTCTTGTGAAGCCAAGTCCCAGCATATAAGTATCAAATTTTTGATATCACATCCTTGGTGATTGTTTTAAACCATACAGGGACTTTTTCAACTTGCATACCAGCTCTTTCTTTCCTTTCACAACATAACCTTCTGGTTGCTTCATAAAGATTTCTTCTTCCAGATCCCCATGCATGAATGTTGTCTTCACATCCATCTGTTCTATTTCAAAATCAAATGTAGCAGCAACAGATAACAAAAATCTTATAGAGGTTAACTTGGCAATAGGAGAAAAAATCTCACCAAAATCAATTCCCTCAACCTGGGAATAACCCTTTGTTACTAACCGAGCTTTGTATTTCTCCACTTTTCCTTCGGCATTCAGCTTCTTTTTAAATACCCATTTGTTGCCAATGGGATTTCTTCCAGTTGGCAACTCCACTAGATCCCAAGCCTCATTCTTATCCAAAGATGCCATTTCTTCTTCCATGGCCCTTTTCCAGAGATTTCCATCCTCTGAATCCACTGCCTCCCTGATACATCAGTAATAGACAAAGCAAAATTTGAACGAAAATCAGATGGACTATACCTCTCCAATAGCCTTCTTTCTCGATCCAATCTCCTCAATACTGGAGTATGAGGACCTTCTTCTTCTGATTCATGTTCTTCTGTAGAGTCTGCTTCATCATCCTTTAAATCAAACTCTATCTTCTCTGGTTCTTCCTTACTTGGTAGGAATTCCTGTTTAACAACATCCTTCATTTCTCTAAATACCACATCTCGGTTATACACTACCTTATTAGTTTATGGGTTCCAAAGATTATAACCTTTGAGACCATCTTTATATCCAATAAAGATACATTTTTTAGCCTTCTTATCTAGCTTACTCCTATTTTCCTTTGGAACATGAACATATGCATTGCATCCAAATACCTTAAGATGTGTGAGAGAAGGTTCCTTACCAGTCCATACCTCTTGTGGATTCTTGTCACCCAATGCTAATGAGGGTGATCTGTTGACCAGATAACATGCAATACCCACTGCCTCTGCCCAGAATTCTTTCCCTAACCTGACACCAATGAGCATGCACCTTGCTTTTTCCATCAGTGTCCTGTTCATCCTTTTTGCAACTCCATTCTACTAAGGTGTATATGGAGTAGTCGTCTTCCTTGATATACCACACTTCTTACAGAATTCTTCAAATTCATTCTCGCAGAACTCTCCACCATTATCTGTTCTCAGCACCTTAATTATTTTCTCTGTTTGATTCTCAACAAGAGCCTTAAACTCTTTAAACCTGTCAAAGACTTCAGATTTCTTTTTGAGGAAATATATCCAAGTTTTCCTCGAGAATTCATCTATAAATGAGACATAGTACACAAATTTTCCCAATGATGGGACCGACACGGGTCCAAAAACATCATTGTGAACTAGTTGTAAAATTCCTTCTACCCTCGTTGCACCAAAGGGGAATCTTACCCAATTCTGATTCCCATATAGACAATGTTCAAAGAAAGCAAAATCTAGAGAGAATTTAGACATGCCTTCAACCATACCTTTACCGTGTAGTAGTCGAAGACCCTTCTCTCTGATATGCCCCAGTCTTTGATGCCACAACATAACCTTTTCTCCAGAAACTGTAGAAGTTCTTTCTTCTTCAACTCCAATATCAGGAACAATGGAGCTATTACACCTATCACTAATAGTGCTTCCTAGCAGCTTATACAGAGTTCCAAACCGAACTCCCTTCATCAACACCATTGCTCCTCGAACCATTCTGCAAGTTCCCTTTTCAAAAATTGTTTTTACCCCTGCATCTTCCATTTTGCTTACAGAAATTAAATTTCTGGCCATACCTGGGATGTGTAGAACACCAGGCAGTGTTCTAATCCTTCCATCTATGAGTCTCAACTTGGCCCTTCCTCTTCCTATGATTCTGGTTGTTGAATCATTACCTAAGAAAACATTACCTCCATCATAATTTTCATATTCGCATAACCACTCCCTGTGGGGAGTCATATGAAAAGATGCACCCGAGTCAAGCAACCATGCCTCATGATTTGCATGTGTGCTTGAATAGGACAAGTACACATCCCCTACTTCTTCCTTGGAGGTCTTTTCTTCTGTAGAAGAAGATTCTTCAGATCCCTTCTTTTTCTCAACTTTGGATCTACACTGCTTCTTATAGTGCCCTTCTTTTCCACACCTCCAGCATACCCTTATAAACTTTCCTGGAGATTTAGATCTACCCTTAGAATTAGATCTCCCACTTGAGAAATTAGATCTATTTCTTTCCTGGGAACGTCCTCTTACAAATAACGCATCTGTGCTATGTCCTTCCATATTCTTTTGTCTCATCTCCTCCGACAACAAGGACGAGACCGCTTCTTCAAACTTCAAAGAAGTTGTATTACTACCTATGGCCACAACCAGACTATCCCACGAGTCTAGTGTTGGTTGTGGAGCCTGATTATCTTCCTGATTCATAGGTCCTTTCTTTCAGCAGTGTTTATACCCCATGAAGTATTTACACCCCAGAAGTATGTACACTCTTCCACACGGGGGAGTGCAGAGGGGGGGTACCCCCTCT